>QEPC01000754.1:3123339-3145003 GCA_003113815.1 Sphenodon punctatus | reverse complement strand
GGGGGGGAGGAGGAAGGGGGAGGGAGTAGCAGAGGGAGAGGACTTGGAAGCGATATCCAGGCAGATCTTGTCAATCTTAGAGGTGAAAAAGAGCAAGATCCTGAGCGGAGATAGACGAGGGTGGAGGAGGACAGGGGGGTTTGAGAAGGGAGTCAAAAGGTGGAAAAGAGGCGACGAGGGTTCTGAGAGCAGGACTCAATGCGGGAGGCATAGCACTGCTGTCTAGCAAGGGAGATAGCAGATTTGAGCAATGAGAGGCAGAATTTGAAGTGGAGGAAGTCAGCGTGGTAGTGGGATTTGCGCCAAAGGCGTTCCGCAGCCCAGGTGCAGGAGCAGAGATGGTGAATGGTGGGGGTGAGCCAAGGGCGAGGGTTGCAGGAGCGAGCGGGGAGGAAGGAGAGGGGGGCAAGGGAGTCGAGGGTGGAGGCTAGAGAAGAGTTGAAGGCGAAGATAGCAGAATCGGGGGAGGAGGAGGAGAGGACTGAGGGGAGAAGAGGAGAGAGGGAGTAGGCGAAGTCCTGGGGCACAATGGCCTGCAGATCGCGGAAGGGATGGGGGAGAGGAGCAGGAGCAGTGGGAGAGGTTGAAAGAGGCAAGGAAATGGTCAGAGATGGAATGGTGTTCGAAGGAGAGATCAGAGACAGAACAGTTCCTAGAGAACACGAGATCAAGAGAGTGACCATCAGTGTGGGTGGAGGAGCTAGTCCAGAGGTGGAGATTAAAGGAGGCGGCTAAGGAGAGGAAGCGAGTGATGCAAGGCTGAGAGCGGTGCATCAACATGAATACTGAAAACACCAAGGATGAGTGTGGGGATGTCATCAGAGACATCCAGTCTGCTTAGGAAGTTACTTGAAGAAAAATAAGACTTGGATCCAAATACCACACCTTTGGGTTTGATGTATCCAGTATGGAGAAAACTACAAAACAGCAAACAGGGGGGATGTTCATTCAGTCTTTAAGATCAGAGTTACAATGATGCAAAGTGCAAATGATGATAAACTTTCCAGCAAATTTACATTGCTCCAAAGTTTGGCATCACAAATGTTTTCTATGGACACAAATAATAGAAACGTATGCTTTTCCATCCCATGGCAGCTCACTGTACTAACTAACAAATAATTCTGCTACCAGTCATTTCTAGCAGCAAGCAAACAGCATGAATTTCTTAATTCTTAGGAGTCTAAAATCTAGATGGCAGTTTCAATAACTTTTACTGATCATTGCAGAGTAGAAGGTTCTCCCCTGTAGCTGCATCCCACTTGTACTGCTAATGGCTCGTCCACACAACACTTTTACAGTGAGTAGTTGGATGCGTTTTGTATGCTGTGAAATGCTCCTCGATAAGCCCTTCTTCTCTGCCACTTGTTGCTAAAGGTTTGCTTACAAGGATCTGACTATTAAGAAGCAACGGCATGTACAATTTGATTAATCTTGAAGCATTCCTTCCTTCCACTCCCCGATACATCATTTCCTGTTTATCACGTCCTGTCTTCAACAGATCATAGAGGTGTGCATGGCAACACAAAAGCATTCTTCTATGCCAGGGGCAGGCAAACTGTGGCAGGTTCCTAAGACCAGCCCTGCCTGAGCATTTTAAGTACAGCTCTCAGACTGTCTTAATGATCCCGTGTCTCACTTCATTGCACCCTAGTCTCAGCAGCTGGGTATGTGACTGCTCCCCTCTACTAAGGGTGAAAACAGACATGACGCTAACCACCCTTTAACCACCCTTGGTGGTTATTTATGCATGTTGCAGGCTGCATAGGGCACCAATACAAACCTGCAACATGCATAAATAACCACCAAGGGTGGTTAAAGGGTGGTTAGCGTCATGTCTGTTTTCACACTAAGTCAGCCAGATGCAATTAAACCCCCAGGTTGGAGCAATCACACAGCTTTACCACTGGGCAAATGAACCCCAAGGTATTCTTTTTGACTTCCTGCGAAAATAACATTTTGTGTTAATGCAGTCCAAGCTTCTCAATGGCACAAAAGGGAAGAGCTCTCTGTTACAAACTCCGTCCTCTGCACTGTCTTAGGATCCAGCTAACACTTGGAGTGGAAGTTATCAGGAGCAGCAATTAAGTCTCATAAAGCATCAAAGCAGAGAGCCCCAGTGTGCACAGTGTGCGAGGGGTGGAGAGAAGACGAAGGGCAAAAACAAAGAAGATGATAACTCACACCAGGTGGGTGTTTAGTAGGTGTTTGCTGCCTGTTTATTAGGTGTCCACCAGATATTAGCCCCCACCTGCCACACGGCCACCTGCCACTCGTGGCACAGTCCAGGGACATCATGTGGCCAAATCCAGGCTAATGTGCACCCACGTGACTGCATCCTGTCAATTAGGTTGAATGCACTCTCCTTGCATCCAGGTCTGCCACCAGAGTCATGGCTGAAAGGCATAGAGCGTTCCGAGGAGGGACTGCTTCAAGACCCTCTCTCTCCAATTTCACGCTCACTGGCACCTTAAAAGCCCAATGCGTGCCAAATTCAAACATGCGTTGTCCCAGCTCATCCTGATGTGCAGCACATACCCAACACTCACTCTTTAGAGCCTGTTGCCTTCTCTGGAGCTGCTTCAATAGCTTTATCATCGCCATGGCTCAGAACGAAGGCCAGGCAGTCATCAGCACCACTACCTCAACTGTGCCTTCTCAGGTACACTCTACCTACCAATCCACCCACAAGAGGTGCATTCCATGGAGTGAGGAAGAGAGACCAAGACCTTCATCACTCTGTGGAGGGAGCGGCACACACAATACAAGCTTGTGAAGTGCTACCACAACATGGTCAGGTTCCAGGAGCTCTCTCTCCAGATGGCGAAGCTGGGATACCAAAGGGACATGAACCAGTGCTGGCAGCAGGCCAAGAATCTCTGAGTGACAAACTGAATACTAACAAGTCACCAGGGCCAGATGGCATTCACCCCAGAGTTCTGAAGGAACTCAAATATGAAATCGCAGATCTACTGTTAGTAATGTTTAACCTGTCACTAAAGGACTGGAAGGTGGTAAATGTAACCGCGATATTTAAAAAGGGATCCAGAGGCGATCCTGGAAACTACAAACCAGTATGCTTGACATCTGTGCCGGGCAAAATGGTGGAAACCATAATTAAGGACAGAATTACAGGGCATGTTGACAAACATAGCTTAATGGGGAAGAGTCAACACGGATTTAGTAAAGGTAAGTCATGCCTCACTAACCTGTTGGAATTCTTTGAGGGTGTAAAATAAGCATGTGGACAAGGGAAACCCGGTAGATATAGTGTACCTGGATTTCCAGAAAGCATTTGATAAGGTCCCTCATGAGAGACTCTTGAGAAAAGTAAAAAGTCATGGGACAGGAGGCAGTGTCTTACTATGGATCAGAAACTGGTTAAAAGATAGAAAGCAAAGGGTAGGACTAAATGGTCAGTTTTCACAATGGAGAGATGTAAGAAGGTGTGTGTCTCAGGGATCTGTATTGGGACCGGTGCGGTTTAATGTAGTCAATGATTTGGAAAAGGGTGTTAAGAGTGAGGTGATCAAATATGCAGATGACACCAAGTTATTCAAGGTAGTTAAAACACAAGCAGACCGTGAGGAACTGCAACAGGATCTTACGACATTGGTTGCCTGGGCATCTAAATGGCAAATGAGATTTAATGTGGACAAGTGCAAAGTGATGCACGTAGGGGAAAATAATCCAAACTATGCGTACACAATGCTGGGTACTAAGCTAGGCGTTACCACTCAAGAAAAGGATCTGGGGGTAGGCGTGGACAATACAATGAAATCCACAGCGCAGTGCGCAACAGCAGTCAAAAAAGCAAACAGAATATTAGGAATTCTTCAGAAAGGGAGAGAGAATAAAACCGAGGATGTCATAATGCCTCGGTACAAATCAATGGTGTGACCGCACCTCGAAATGTGTGCGCAGTTCTGGTCGCCCCATCTCAAAAAAGACATAGCTGAACTAGAAAAGGTACAGAGAAGAGCAACAAAAGTGATCAAGGACATGGAAGGGCTCCCATATGAGGAGAGGCTTGGTAGGTTGGGGCTCTTCAGTTTGGAGAAGACACGACTGAGAGGAGATATGATAGAGTTCTATAAAATCATGAGTGGTCTGGAACTAATAAACAAGGAACAGTTATTTACCTTCTCAGCTAGGACTAGGACTAGAACTAGAACTAGGGGACACTCCATGAAACTCAAGGGTGGCAAGTTTAAAACAAAGAAAATATTTTTTCATTCAGCGTATAATTGGGTTGTGGAATCTGCTGCCAGAGGCTGTCGTAAGGGCCAGTACTATAGCGGAGTTTAAAAGAGGTTTGGACAAGTTTCTGGAAGATAGCTGCTAATGGACCTATTAGCCGGACAAGATCAGGGAACATGACGGGAGCTGGTGGAAAACAAAAGGGAATGGATCCCCCATTGTGACCTGTTGAGTGCTTCTCCCAAGCCACCGTGATTGGACACTGTTGGAAACAGGATGCTGGGATAGATGGACCATTGGTCAGACCCAGTATGGCACTTCTTATGTTCTTATGGTGGCCACCATGAAGGTTCCAATGCTGAACTGCTGGGTGACAGAGCAGCAGGAGTCTGGATGGCAAGCTTCCAAACGGCGATGGCCACATGCTTCTCTACCAAAACGGGCAACCGTATCACCACGCTCCATTTCTCCAACTGAGGCCTGAGGAGGATCTCGGCTATCTAGAGGATGAGGCACCTGAGCATCCTGAAGTTGGAAATCTACTCAGACTCTCCCCAAGAGGACAGCGCATTCTCCCACCAGTCTGTGCTTTTCTCCTTCACCCAAGCAAGCCTCTTGGCAGGTACAACCATGTGCAGGGTGTTGGTGAGCGCAGCTGTGTCTGACAGGTAGTTTTCTGCATACATCATCTCCCCTTGTAGGGCTTTGTTCTCTTCAGCACTGTACATTGTTGCCGGAGGAAGGCAAGTGTACGGCACTGAAGCAGGAGCCACCTGTGCGTTGTGGTGTGCCCCGCTACCACAGATCAAGCAAGTGCCCATCTGTGCCTAGGAATCTCCTTGATCCAACAGCTGCAGGCTGCCTGGAGCTGTTGTATCACTCACAGGTTCTGATTAGAGCCAGGATCTCCCATTTCACCCCATCGTACCCTGGAGGTGCCCCACTGTCCATCACCAGTTGGACCAACCAGCCATCATTCCTGATGTAACTAAGTCAAGCGCATGCACCTAGGACCTCGCATCCTCGGGAATGTTACACTCCTCGTCTCTCCCTCTGTTCCCTCCCGTCTCTCAGATTGTAAGCCCTAGGGCAGGGACCGTGTCTATTCAATTACTTTGTAAAGTGCCAGGTACATTGCTTGCGCTATATAAATGCTTGCTAATAATAATAATAATAATAATTAGCAGCCATGAAGGCCCAGAGCACAACAACAAGGACCCTGAAGTTCTTGGGATCCATGGCTGTATTACAGGCATCTGTGAAGTGGGCAGACCACATTCCAAATTTTTTGAAAAGTTTAGTGTTGTGCTGCTGCCTAGCTAAGATTGGCTGCACTCCGCACATGACCAAGTACTCGTACAAGTACACTGGACTGCCTCCTGACTTCATAACAGCCCTGAAGAAAGAAAGCTGGTGTAGCTTCTTCTTCCCATGTTCGCTGCAGCTGGGAGACAAGGCAGGATACTGGTAAGGGGAGCTTGCTTAGGTTCAACAGGGAAGCATGCCAAGGATGCAAACAAAAGTAATCCTCCACCTTCCTGTGATGTTTCCAACTTCCACTTTTTTTTATTATAAAAAGGTAGCATTCTAGTTTGGAGCATGAAAAGATCAGCAATGATTTTATTACCGTACTCCCAGCAAAGCACTTTACCATAGTCCTGTTGCACTCCAAGTCAATTACACTCTCCAAATATTTATGCCACTCGCACACAATATGGAAAGAGGAAGTGGGGGGAAGGGGGGACTGCCATGAGCCAAAAACACATCAGGGGATCATGTAAATTTCCATGCATGTGCAGTGATGCTTAGTCCATTTTCACCATGTTTTTTAGCAACGCGAGACAGGGTTGGATTTTCAGCCCTGTTTCCCGTCACTGAAATCACCGCAAAAATGAGCTAATCACGTGAAAAACCCCGTGCTCATGAGTGGAACTTGATGTGACCCCCACTCCCCAACATGATTTTGGCTTATGGCAGTCCCTTGCTTCCTATCTTGTGTGCAAGTGGTCTTATGTAAAAAGTAACTTGTACTGTCAAAATCTTGTATTGTTAATAGAAGCTAGTAAAGAAAAACCCCGATGCAATAACCATCCAGGATGCCATTATTCCATCTTCTAGCAACCCATTTATCTGAGGACAAACCTTGAATCTTGCACACAGTGTTTTGGTTACCTGCTGTCATTCACTCGTTATCCTGGAATAAGCTAAGCCACTTTATAATCAGGGGTATGTTCATGTCTCAGGGCAAAGAATACAGCCAATTTCCTCAGCCTGCCTCCAAAGGGGAAAACACAGTGAACATGGGTCTCTGCTCATGAACCACATATACACTTCAATCCAAAAGTTGCTACTCTAGAGTAAATTATCGTGGGGTAAGAGTAGTCTTAGCATAGTAACCCCGAGTACATAAACTCTTCTGTATTGATTCATCAGGTCTAATGAAACCCTTGTTCTACAAAGCAGTGGCAGAGATTCTGTACGTATGATGCAGAAGCCCCTCAGGAAAACCAGTACTGAAGTATAAATTCTCTCTACTTGTGGCGGGTTTTATTTTAAAGTTCTATTTCTCTGTCGACAGATTTTCCTATTGGGAAGGTTTATGTACGGTGAATCCTACACTGGTGATGGGGCTGGACTCAATTACCCTTAAGGTACAGTCCCTTCCAGATGTAGGATTTTACAACCATTTCCTTCATAACTACAAGAACCGATATACTTTCTTTGAGGATCGAAAGAACAGGCTGAGAAAATTGGCCAATGGTTTGTCTGGGACATTTTACACCATTCTCATTGCATGCAGCCACACAAGACAGGCTGGGGAAGCTACCACTCTTTGGGTAGCCTTATCCCTCCCTGGGCAAACAAGTTACGGGATGCAGTGTCCAAAGCACCACCAGACGGCAGGCAGGGCAGGCAGCCAGCTGCTCAGCAATCCTAAGGATGCGTCGCTGAGCAGTCTTACCCCCATTTGGGTAAGGCTGCCCAAGGCAGGGCAACCAGCATGTCAGGGCATGCTTGCCCCACCACACCTGGAGCAAGGCTGTAGGGCCATGAGCAACAGGCAGTAGCTCCCATCACGCATGGCCGCATCACAGTCAGAGGGCTGGCTCTCAGCTGGGCCAGGGGGAGGGAGGCAGGGCAGCCACTCGTGTGGGCAGCGCCTCTGCTCAGAGATAGGCCAAGCCACCCGGCTCCCCCACGCTCGTGTTCCCATCTCCCTACACTGGCCCCACATTGTGTCGGGACTGATTGTCAGTGATGGGGAGAGCAAGGACTGGGCCCACTCCTGTTTGTCTGGCTGCACCCATTGTGTTATCTGAATGACCAAAACTATAGCAGCCCAAAGTTAAAGTTTCTGGGAACTATTCAGAACAAGCTGACAGGAAATTCTACTATGGGATAAAAGAATTTTTGTACACACACACACACACACACACACACACACACACTCCCTCAGTAACACTCAAAAGTTAACAAGGTTTCTAACAAATTACACATTTTCACTGAGCTGCTTAAGCAGCAAATAAATTAAAGACTTAAAAGTCTTTTATTCAACAACTCACTTGGAATATAAACATCTTAAACTTAAAAAACGGGGAAAAACAACACTGAGTAGTGACAGTTGAGCAAGCAGTGAAATATTTTACCAAATGCAACACTTTCCTGGATCCACTACAGCTCTCCCATTGTAGACTCTCTTAAGTTAGTCCTGCTTCAGTCGACCCATTAGCAGTTCAGTCCATTCCTTCCCAAGCCCTTACACCAAGCCCCCATAGATTTTTTAACACATTTCTTATAATTTCATATCCTTTACAGACACACAAACCATTTGTTAAATTTGTTTCTGCATCTTTAAAATGGGGTTAATGGACACAGAGAATTTGAGAGAGAGCGCGACTTGGAAAAGACAACCAATAAAATCAATATTAGACTTAGGAAATTAACCCAGATCTTCTGACTTTACTCTTTTTGCTAAACCATGCTGCCTTTCTTTTAGTCAATCCTCAGTATGTATAACTAGAATGGTAAAAACAATTCCCTCCCCCATAGGTATAATTAATTTGCATTGTGATGCACATCAGGCAGCATTACTCCCTTGTGATCTTTAAACCAAAATGATTATTCCTAAACAAAGAGCAAGTTTGATTATTATTGTATACAGCGTGGGTGTTTTCTTTAAACTGAAAAGATACACAATGCTAAGTGTTCTTAAAATAATACGGTTTAAAAACTTAAGCTATTTTCATGCTTAGTTTATATTTAAAGTCAATGTACACATTTAAAATTCACCTTTTAAACTTTTTGGTACTCCATTGTTCCCCTTTAAGAGTTTGGACCACTTTATCGCTCTTCTAGTGAGAATTCCCAAATATCTAGAAAAGAACTCTTCATATGATGCATAATCAAAGTTTTCTGGCCTTTCAAACCCATATGGATCAATCCTATAAACAAAAGGGAAGTTAGTGTACATATAATTTTGCCAAATCTACAATTGAAAAATATTTAAAAGAATACTTTATTGAACTAACTCCTCAATGGCATTTCTTAAATGCAGTGCAAAAAAAAACCCTGCCACTTCAACAACTGGAGCAAGAACATGTCCCAATAGTATGTGTTACATTCAGTCAGTGCTGGATCTTATGCACAGATGGAGATTTAATGCAGAAGAAATTCTATTTTATAGACAGTTGACGTATGCTATGACTAATGGGGAAAAAGGTTGGGATTTTTTCATAGTGCATGACAGGCAATTAAAAATCCAGAGAACAGACACTCCAAAGTTAAGCTACTACCATAAATTAGTTTTGTCATAGTAAGTTATAAATACAGTTAGCTTTTTGAAAAAAAATCATCTCCACTCTGTGGCTGGAATCCTGAAATCACAAACCAGTCCCACTGAAGTCAGTAAAACTACTCACAGGTAAGTGGATTTTGTATTGTGGCCTCTATGTGTGCATATGCATAAAATATACTTATTTTATTAATGTCAAAGATTGCTATCATCAATCAACACTAAAGATCTGCGGACCAACAAAGCCACAATATAGGACAGAGATGGGCAAGTGGCAGCTCGAAAGCTGCATGTGGCTCCTGGACACCTGTACTGAGGTTCTCACCAGAAGTGGTTGCCTGGGGGCATGTCCATGTGGTTCCATCAGGAGCAAGAGAAGCCAAGCCACCATTTCGACTTGTGGAGCCTCATCGGGGTCATGGGAGCAGGAGGAGTAGACCCTGTGCCATTATGGCTGCTTTCTGACCCACTAGACGGTCTGTGAGCCACAGCTTTGATTAGGGGAGGAAGTCGCACTGTCCCGTCCCTGGGACTGGGAGAGTCTGCAATCAATGTAATGCATCTTGTGGCTCTCAGTGATATGGTATGCAGGCAGCTCTTTGGGCACAGGACCTTTCCCAGATCTAGGAAGTTGGATTTTACTTTAGCTTGATATATCAGCAACAGCAGCAGCAAAATAAAGACCTTGAATCTGCAAGATGCTTTGTGACACTGACCCCCCTCAAGAGCCTCAATGAAGCCACTGGGCTTTGCTTGAGTACAGGTGTCAGCTCATACAGAGCAGGTAGGAGAGTCAAGTCATAAATTCCAACTTACAAGGACAAATTCAACTTTGTTACACCTGTGCAATTCCAATGGATGTCAAGTGAACTGCAGATGTAATATTTAAAAGGATGTGGTCATCAAAACTTTATCATCAAGGATGATGCAAGTGCAAAAAAAACTAAGCACAGTTGGATGTTCAGATCACAAACTGACTTAGTAGGGCCAGCAGTTAGAAAAGCCATCTTTTTGCTTCTGTACTAGGCAAATACAGTATTGAGTCAGAAGCACATGAAACCAAACAGTATTGTTTTTGCAGTCACTTTTCATTTTTTTAGTTAATTTGTCAGTATTGCCTCCTGAATTGGCAGGAAATAGCTAGTGATGCTCTGGAAAAAAAAGTTACTCTGAAGAAAAAAAAAATTCTTTAAGAAATTCTGTAGTTTCATAACCTCTCACACAAATATATATGCAGCATGGAGACAATTCATGGAACACATTATTCCCCTTCCCCCCCCAAAAAGCTTGCATTATTTAGGATTCCAATACAAATGAATTCCATCACACAATACAATCTTTGGGAGAGGAAGGAGATGGGTATCCACATATTACAAAAGGTATTGCTCTTAAATATTAGACAATGGTTCTGCCAGGCCTACAGACATAAGACCTGTGTGGTCCATTCACTTCATAAAACTATTTTTCTCTAAAGGCATACCTGTGTCAAAGCCATTGATCAATTATCAAGTGAGCTTTGTTCCAGAGCATCACTAGTCATTTCCTGGCAATTCAGGGGACAAGACTGACAAACTATCCTTGATTGTCTTCATCAAGCCTGCTGAAAACATGTCACAAAGCAAACCTATGTCTTTTGGGATTTTTCACGATACTTGACATTAGTGGAGAACATTCCTGTAAAAAAATTTTAGCCCCTCTACATATGACATTTCTGTACCCCTCTGATTTACAATATTATCTGCAGACCTTATGGTGTTATGGAAAGTCAACATACCTGTTTTATATCCGATTATGGAGAATATTTTCCTTAACAGATATTCAAATAAGCATGTTCACCATTTCCCAAACGATTCTTCCATAATAAAAAAGCTTTGTTTTTTACACAGTTCTACATATTATTCTCTTTAATTTATTGATAAAGACATTTTTTTCCTAATGAAGGTCAGTCATTTTAATAAATAATACCTCTAAAGCATTGGAATTGGAGCTTCATGGTTGTTGCCTCTGGTCTGTTTTTAAAATCTTTTTATTTTATTTTTTTAAAACCAACAACTGGAATGCAGAACTTAGACAAATAATTACAAGAATTTTTAGATTTATAGCACTCTTTCCATTTTTACAGAAACTTAGATTATATTATCTACAAAGGTTATGATTTTCAGCTAAGATTCTCTCTTGTAAGAGCTTGTTTAAAAAAGTTATTTTCATTTTGGGAAGCGAGACGCTAGAACCAGCTAATCCAGTCAAACTACAAAGTTGCAATAGAGCCCTCCCTAAAAGAAGAGCTAAGAGCACGTGCTTAAACCAGGACAGTAAAAAAAAAAAAAAATCCTGTTGCAAATGCAAGGAAACAGCTGAAGGGCATTAGCACTGCTGTTCAGCTGTGGTGACTATAGGAATTCAGGGAGAGACTATACACATTTCATTGAAACACACAGAAGCCACTTCAAATCCATAAGTGGCGCTTTGAAAAACTTCCCTAGCGTTTCCAGAAAACAAGGGATCTCTCTCCCTCCAAATAGTGTGAAATGTTAGTGCTCCATTATGCGCCTGATCTGTCTCTCACTTACCCTACCCCATACCCACCGAGCTAGCTCGGGGAAGGAGGAGGAAGCGATAACCCGTAAGGAAACCTGTACCTGTGGATCCTGTCCCGAGCCTCTTGGGGGGTTTGCCTGTCTTCTCGTCTCTCTCTCTCCATTGGTGGGGACTACTCGGGATTTCTCCGGCGGAGAACTGCGGGTTGGCCCCAATCCGAATCTGAAGGGAGGGAGTTGCCTCTCCCAAGTTAGCAGAGCAGCTGCGAAGCTACTGCCTAGCGCTGAGGGCGAGCTCTTCTCAGGGAGCAGCAGCAGCAGCACCTCCTCATTGGAGGGAGGAGGAAGAGGAGGCTCCAAAGTTCAACTCTCCTGCCTTTCAAGGGCTACTTGTTCCTCGGGCAGGAGCCGGGCGGAGCGCACACGAGAGGGCGAGCGCGCTTGCCTTCAGAAAGCGGGGGTCTCTCCCCACCCCCCATGCTAGGCGCTCGGAGCGAACAGCCAGGCCGGCGGCGGCAGGCTCTTTTCTCACTCTTCTGCTGCCGGCTGCCTGAAGCGTTCACCTGCCGGAGCAGACAGACCGCCGGGGGGCGGGGGGGCTCTTTCCGGCACCCAGTGTTGTCACTACCTTAGCGAGCTGCTGCCGCTGCTGGGAGCAGCCCGCGCGTGGCTGCGCCTCCTCTCAGGCAACGCAAGCCTTTCCAGAGCCCGCCGGGGGGGGGCTTGTTCCCTAGAATCGCCTCCAAACCTGCCCGCGCAGCCTGCCCTACTCGAGACACCTAGGCGGGCGGGGAGACAGAAGAGGATGCCGCCGCATTCAGCCTGGCTGGCAGCACTGCGGGGGGGGGGAATCGGGCCCGCTTCAAGGCAGCGGGAAAGGGGGCAGTAAAAGTGCCTGCTCCAGCGGGGGGCGCTTCCCAGGTTGCAGCTAGCGCCCCGCCCCTACCTGAGGGGAAGTTGTCCCAGGAGCATCAGCCTTCACCTGCCCTAGAGTAGGTACGTGCTGACATAACATGGGCCTAGTAGGGTCGAGAGTAAAAGGCCTCCAAGGACTCTGGCCTGCTCCCCTGCATCTCCAAGGAAGAGCACCCAACTCCAGGCATTTCTGTTCTACACCTTGTCCTTTGTTCCCCCTTCCCGTGAGGGGCCTCTTACCAACTCTCCTGATTTTGAGTTTTTAGATGGCCCCCATCCATCATAAGACTTGTGAGCGTTCCATTCTTTTTTTAAAAAAAAAATTAAAATTTCAGCTTTCATTCTGAAAAAATAAAAATGTTTTTAGCCCTCATGGTGAGCAGAGGAACGCTTGAAAATATACCTGCAGTGGGTGCTAGAAGGCTCCGAACCCAGAGGCAAATAAAAAGAACCCAGATTTAATTTGTTTTACATTTCATGATTTTTAGAGTCCAACTCATGATTCTTGAACATGTAGGACTGGCAGCTTTAACCACTGCTCATCTCAAAGTTGATGGAAGAGGTCCCTCTCAGCCAGGTGTCTGAGCTCAGTAGTTAGTTTCCAAGATGAGGTCTTAAGTGGCTTATGTATTTTTCTAGTCTCAGAAGGAGATGACCTCTAAGTAACAGCATTTCACTGATGCTAAAAGCAGAAATCCTAAGCTGCCCAGGGCAATTTCAAGATTATGAACTGCATGCAGGCATAGGGCCCCCACGCACATACAGAACAATATGCAGAATGTCTGTAAATGTAGAGTTGAAACATCAAAATAAATTATTGCTACAGCAGTGCTCTAGGAATATCAACCAAAATAGGTGCAATGATAGCCTATTTCAATGTTATTCCTTGCTTTGGCTGTAATTCATACATTTGTTTTTTGTTCCAAGCCTAGAACATAACGTGTGATCACGTATTAGCAGCATAAGCCTTTGAAAGAGCAGGGCCTGAATCAGTGATTTTCAGATTTTTTCTTACTGGGACCCTAGTTTCTGCCTAACCAAGGCTAGCTGTGACATCAACTCCCTTGGTTAACAATACATGAATGGGCAGGCGGTTGTATTCGCCTGCGATGTGTTTGTGATTGGCTCTCCTAGGTGTAGGGAATATGATCCACAGGGTAAGGGTCTCTCTAGTGTGTGATAAAGAGACCAGCTGGGCTCAAAAGCTTCCATACTCTCACCAACAAAGTTGGTCCAATAAAAGATATCATCTGAACTATTTTTTCTCCATCTTGAGCCCAGAGTTTCCCAAACTAGGAGTCAAAACTCCAAGTAAGGTTGCTGCATTGCTAAGCGCATGATGAGACTGGAACTACATAAATAGATAGGTAAACTTATAAAGGTTGGAGTTGTGAAGATTTCTTGTGTCTCCGTGGAGCTACAGCCAGAAAAAGTTTGCAAACTACTGCTCTAGCCTAGTTAAGTTGCTCAAGGGCAAGTGATAAAACTGTCAACCACTACCTAGTAGTAATTTGCAACATATCACTAAAATCTGCTATTGTACCGGAGATCTGGAGGCTAGAAAATCTAATGCCAATATTTAAAAAGGGCTCCAGAGGCAGTCCTGGAAACTACAGACCGGTGAGCCTGACGTGTCAGGCAAAATGGTGGAAACTATTATTAAGAACAGAATTACTGGGCATATTGATAAACATGGATTTAGTAAAGGAAAGTCGTGCCTCTCTAATCTTTTGAGATTTTTTGAGGATGTAAATAAGCATGTGGATAGGGGTGAGAGCCCGTCAATATAGATCTGGATTTTCAGAATAAAACTGGATAGATCTGGATTTTCAGAATGCAGTTGATAAAGTCCCTCATAAGAGACTCTTTAGGAAGTTAAAAAGTCATGGGATAGGAGGTAGTGTCCTAATGTGGATGGGTAACTGGTTAAAGGATAGGAACCAAAGAGGAGGACTAGATCAGTTTTCACCATGTTGAGACATAAATAGGCGAATGTCCCAGGGATGTACTGGGACTGGTGGTGTTTAATGTATTCACTAATGATCTGGAAAGGGGAGTGATCAAATATGCAGATGACAAAGTTATTCAAAGCTAGTTAAAACACAAGCGAACTGTGAAGAATCGGAGGAGGATCTTGCGAGACTGGGTGACAGCCTAAGGCCCTTTTCACGTAAGATGCCCCCACCCATCTCCACACAGTTTTGCTGCGTGGAGATGGGTGGAGGCACCCATGTGAATACCATGGGGGATGGATGGGGTGCTTGGGACAATACATTGAAATCCTTATTTCAGTGTGTGGCTGCTGTCTAAGAAGCAAACAGAAAGTTAGGAATTATTTGTAAAGAGATAGAGAAATAAACTTAAAATATCATAATGCCTCTATATAAATCTATGGTGCAATCACACCTTGAGTATTGTGTGCAGTTCTGGTTGCCTCATCTCAAAAAAGATACAGTAGAAATAGAAAAGTTACAGAGAAGGGCAATGAAAATGATAAAGGGTATGGAACAGTTCCCCTATGAAGAGAGGTTGACTAGGTTAAGGGTCTTCAGCTTGGAGAAGAGACAACTGAGAGGGGATATGATAGAATCATGAGTGGTGTGGAACACTTTAATAGGGAACAGTTATTTACCCTCTCAAATAGTACTAGAACTAAGGGACACCCCATGAAACTACCAAGTAGCAGATTTAAAACAAATAAAAGTATTTTTTTTCCATTCAATTAAGTTGTGGAATTTGTTGCCAAAAGATGTGGTCAAGGCCAGTAGTATAGCTAGGTTTAAAAAAGGATTGGACAAGTTTCTGGAGGGTAGGTCGATTGGCAGCTATTAGCCAGATAAGTTTTGGGGACAGGAGCTGGGAGTGAACAACAAGGTACAGATCGGCCCATTGTGACCTGTTGGGTACTTCTTCCAAGTGACTGAGATTGCCCACTGTCGGAGACAGAATGCTGGGCTCGATGGAGCCCAGTTTCATTGGTTTCATTTCACCCTGTACGGTACTACTTACGTGTTTATGTTCCTCAAAGCCCTTACTGTGAATTCAGTCTAACATCTCATCTTTCCCTTGAACCTGGAGGGAAGTGAGGTGTCAGAATTGAACATGGTCACTTAGACAAGGGTGAGACAGGCAAAATGTTTGGGAACCACTCCTCTTGGTGAATTTAGCTGGTGTTAGCACATACCGCAGCTGTGAGTCCATTAAAGTGAACGAGACTCACACACACGTGCATCAAATGCTATCTACTCGAGATGCAATCACACAAGACAGGCTGGGGAGGCTACCATGCTTTATCCCTCCCTGGGCAGCCAGGCCATGCAATGCAGTGGCTCGTGTGCCCAGCGCCTGCTATATGTCACTCCCACCCCAGGGTGAGTAGCTGGCTGCTAAGCAGCACATTCTCTGAAAAATTCTGAAGACGTGTCGCAGAGCAGCCTTACGCCAGCTGGCATAAGGCTGCTCAGGGTGGGGAAACTCATCTGCCCAGCGCACTTGCCCCACCACATGGGAAACACTGCTGCAGGGCCTTCAGCAGCGGGTGCTGTCGCACACGGAAACGTCATGACTGGGGGCAGGATCTCAGTCGAGCTGGAGGCCAGGCCGGGCACTTGCTTGTGTGGCCGGTGCTGCAGGCCACCTGAGCATGGTGGCAGCTCCAACAGTGGCCAGCCTGCCGAGCTTTGCCACAATCACGTGCCCGGCTGCATGCCACAGGGCCGTACGAGGATTGAGCCTTCGCAGCTCATGTGGCGGCACCCTCAGAGGATCATGTTGCCTATATAGAAAAAATGATTTCATGATGGGGTGGTGGTTTTGGTTTTGTTCTTTTTTTAAAAAAAAAAAAGCTTTTTCTGGATGGGAAATGTTTAATCACAACACAGAGAACAAATCTCCTTTCTTCAGACTGAACAGAGACTTTCCTGAAGACTGAAATTTTTTCCAAGATGAGTGAGCCTCTCTCCCTTGCCAGCTACACTGGTTTTGAGGTGTGTTTATATCTTTAACTCTCAACCTACGGAAAGCTCTACTTCTAGTTGCTTTTCCGAAACAGCTTGGTGGCTTTAAAATGTTTTATTTCACTTAGATTTTAAAATTACTAGCTTTGATTTACTAATGCTATTTAAATTTACTTTGATACTTAGTTTCAATTTACCTCTTGCAAACATGTTTATCTTTACTGCTATGAGTTATCCCATTGAAATCCATGGGACTTTGGGTTTTTTATTTATTTATTTAAATTTCTACCCCACCCTTCCCAGATGGCTCAGGGTGGCTTAGTAACACAGACACACATATGGGTTTTCAGAACTGAGGCCTTGGTTTGTACCATCAGGGAATACAGACCAGATTGTGGTCATACAGGAAATACAGGACTAGATTGTGAAGCCATTACCCAATTCTTTTGAGAAATTGCAGGTGAGTAGTTGCATGGAAGTCAGGAGTAAAGACAGCATGTAGAAATAATGCAGAAGCTATTACAGAAATGTGTAAATCTAATGACCGTCTACAACTACAGGAAGCTTTAAGTGTACTTACTTTCAGCAACTCTTACTCTCCCCCCCCCTTGTTGTATTCCCCCCTATTGAATTGCAGCCCTCCTACCTGGGTTTCGTTCTCACCTTCTCTTCCCCTCCCTTTGCCAATCGCTGCATATACCTCACCGCTTTGCTCAGTCTATAGTTCTAACTTCTGACTTGCCTGATGAAGGACCCTGTGAGGTCCGAAAGCTTGCATACCCCCACCAACTGGAATTGGTCCAATAAAAGGTTTCATATAAAAGATATGCCAGTGTGGTGTAATGGCTAAGTGAACAGTACTTGAACTGAAAGGTATGGAAAACCCCGGGTTATGTCTTGCCTTACCCAGAAACTCACCCGGTGACCTTGGACCAGTCAAAATATTCTCAGCCTAACCTACCTCACAGGGTTGTTGTGAGGATTAAAAGTTGTGTTATATGTAAAGCGCTTCTAGTGACATGGCAGGGGGGTACTATATAAAAATAAAGATTATTATTATTACTACTACCTTGTCCCTATTGCCTATAGGAGTAACAGCAGACAGTGAGTTTTTCCTACTCTTACAGGTAGCTCCTCGGCCATTACAAAGCCTGCAGCATGGTGTCCCCATTTAAAGCTACTGTCCTTCCTGGGACACACACTCAAAATACACTCTCTGCAGTTACCAGCCACCAGAAGAATGTCGTCTAAGAAACTGCATGAGAGGACAGAGGCAGCAAGACAGGGTGTTAACAGTTGGGAGATTAGCCCACTGGAGTTTGGGGTTACTTCGTGGAGCTCCTACGCAGCTGCTTCTCGCAGGTTCTGCACAACAGAACTGGACAGATGGGTAATCATTCCTTTCCACTGCACTCCCCACCCTCCCATCTCCACCACTGACACATGGTCACTCCCCAGATCATTCTAGGTGCTTCGCCTGGCATTCTATGGTCCTGGTGGACCTGCACATGTGCAGAGACTGCATACACCCTAACAGATGAGCGGTGGTCACATGGGCGCACATTCACTTGGATCAGTCAGCGTTTGCCTGCACAGCGGGCTCCACGTTCACTGGAACAGCGCCATGTGTGTGGGGCTGTAGGGTGAGTAGGTGCGGGTGAACATCTGGTGGTCACCTAACAGACGGGCAGGTAGCCACTCATCAGGAAGGGGCTAATCTAGGCTACTGTTTCATCTGTTTTCAGCCACAGTCTTCCTGCCTGTGCATTTTTAATTGAGTCATGATTTTCCTGCAAGCAAGCTCTTGGAAAATTACAGTTGCTGCCAGAGAAACATTATCTAGTAATTCAGCAAGCAATGGCTGCTGAAGAGAGTGGCAGATGGGATTTAACAAAGGAGCTCAACGGTTGATCCTTTTTCAGCATTGATCCTCAAGGTTGCCTGCTCCATGTAGGATCAAAGACAATGTGCCACATAGAAATAGGCACATTGTTCATGTACACAGGCTTCTGCAGTTTTTATGGGGAGGAGTAAAAAGACCAATATTGTTGTTCATAGCTGCTTGCTTTAAAGTTTTAAGTGTTTTGCTAGTGCAGAAAAAGATCTTTTTCTTTTTGAATTCTGCAGCTTACTTATGCATGTTTGTGTGACTTTATTCGTTTAAGAGTCAGTCTTATGATCAAAGTTATGTATGTATTTAAATCAAGGGTGGGAAATCTTAGGCCTGGGGGCCAAATGCAGCGCACAGCTAGTTTTTATTTGGTCCCTTTCCAGTTCCTGAATCCAATTCCTATCCCCAAATATTGAAAGTCTGAGCTCAGGATGAGGTAGCAGAGATGTGGGCATGCACACAAGCATAGGGGAGATCCATGGCACAAATCCAGGATCTGGACTCCCCTCTCTATCTGAGTGCCCCCTTTAAAGCACCCCCTCTCTCCAAAGTCTATGCAGTCCTTGGAGCTTGTACTAATTGGCCACGGGGGGGTGGGGTGGGGTGGATGTTCCCTATTCCTGGAATGTTTGCAGGACTGGAGCTTAATTTTGCAATTGTCCTGGGTGGGCCCTGTACTGAAAACACTTACACACGTGTAATCCGATTGATCTACAATAAGTTTCAGAGAGAATGGCCTGCATAAATGATTACCTAACAGTACCTTGGGAAAATAACCATGATGGCATTTTTGTGGTTACAATTGATTGCCCCTTCTGAATGCCAAATTCTACACTGGGGTTTGTTGTGAATGGTGATGTTTTTGTATCAGAGGCTCACTGTCGGCTTACAACTTGGTTATAAACATTCATTCATTGTATCTTTATTAACATCTAGAATTACCAAAATAATTTTAAAAATAATAACCCGATTTTCTCACCATTTTTACATTTTGTATCTCCTTTAGTTGGAGCAAGGGAGAATATTCACCAAAAAAATGTTGTCACCAAATGGATTCACAGCAAGAGATTGTTTAAATCCAGACCCTTTTTTCTTCTTCTTTTAATTAATTGGAAAAATAAAATGTTATGTTTTTAACACCTCCTCCTTTTACTCTCTTAGGAGCCAGTTATGGAAACATTGCTACTGACTTCAGTAGCAACAGAGTTAATCCAGCATTTGTTATTCATAGCTTTTTCTATAGCACTCCCCAGGATTTTGTGGCAGTTACACCATGCCCTCTCTGAAAGGTGGCAGGACAGTGTGTAAGATGCTATGTCAGATGTGCAGAGCTTCACCCTGGTACTCACACGTTTGCAATTGTGCTAAGCATAAGCCTCCATTCTCCCCCATTAGATTACGGTCAAAGGATTCCTGTACATGTTCTATCTGCCTGTCATATCTATGGTTTCACATATGTGCCAAGTCAGTTCTGGAGCACCCAAAGAAGTGCCTGCTTCCAACCTGGGCAGAGGGAAGCCAGGGCAAGTACTCGTGCTGCTGTGGTCAGAGCAAGAAGATGCTGCCATTGATCAGCTGTTCAAAACACTAGTGCCACCAGCACCAGCTGATCATCAGCAGCCTCCTGATCTCTTCCCATCTGGAGCTGCAAAACCATTTGGGGCTGTAAACTAGGAACATTGCTCCAGTTTTTCCATGACCAGCTGCTCCAGATTTTGCACATAGGAAATCCCTATTTTTGTTTTAAAACTTGGGTTTGGAAAGAAAGCTATGTGGATAACGTAGCATATGAAAGTACTCCGAAATCACATGGAAAGTTTAAGACAAAACTAGTAATAGAACCCAGAACTTTTGAATTTCGGTCTGTCACTTTAGTCACAAACCCAGTCTTCTATATAACTTAACCAGTTTAAACCAGTTTTCCTGTGAGTAGTAGCCTGACAAGAATAATTCTCTTGGGATTACCACCAAAGAACACATCTGTGGCAGATAACAGGAAACAATCTAATGTATACTAATGTATATATGTAATGTATGTATTGCAGCAGGTTGGATATCTTTTTTTGCACTAGAGTTTTTCCAAGTGCTGCTTTCTAAATTCATGAAAGGTACTCAAAACAAGGTATCAGATAATCTTCCAAGGCTGAAAGGGATCACCTGAGTTTAGTCACTACACAACACTACACTGTCTAATTCTGAACCTTTTAAACTTAAAAGCAATTGTTGACAGTTACATTTAACTCCTCTGCAGAAAGGTAGAACTCCAGTCTTTTGACTCCCTGGTCTTTCAGATCAGTGTAGTAAATATCAATTCAAGAAGGGAATTGTCTCTTTTCTACCATCTTTCTCTTTTTCCTGAAATGTGTCTCTCTAGCTTTCATGTTGTGTGTGAATAGTACATATGATAAGTATATTCCCATTTTTTGCTGCCACATGAAACACTTTAAGCCAAGTTTCACTTTGGGCATAAGCAACTGTGAAGGGAAAGATTTACTAAGATCTAAAAAGCAAATTATCAAATTAAAATTGCAAAAAGGGAGAAATCTTTATGTAAAGTACAAAGGAATTTTTTTAAATTACAGTCATTCTTAGCACCGATTCTCTCCTAGCACCTCTGTTATTATTTGTTCTGTGAACCTACCATACAGGGGAGCAATACTGCATGCGAACAAAATATGAACTTTTTGGTAATGGCTACAAAAAGGGCCGTACCTCTCCTCCAGCATTTTGCCCTTCTACTAAATTTAGTTGAAGTTGACTTGCAGGATCAAAAATGATTCAACAGGGGGCAGACATATTAAGAGAAAGGACAGTATGACTGCATAAGCCTCCCTTTTTTCCACAGGAAAGCTGTCTGCTTCAGGAAGCCTTCTATCTGTAATGGTTGATGATACCTTCCCTCTCACATTGAACATTTAGTACTTTAAGAGGTGCTTTTCATGTTTCAAGCACTAATTGTTCATTATTTTGGTGTAGCTATTGTTTTTAGGGAGGACTGGCCTGTTAGGAGGTATCCAGTTCGGGAGATTATGGGTATAGAGGTCCTCCACGTGGTGTTCGATTTGGCTGGGGGCAAGCTAGGGGTGCTGCTGGTGTACCAGGCCCCTTCCTGCCTGGCGGCATCCCTTACCGCTCTAGCAGAGCTGGCCTCGGATGTGGTGTTGGGCTCCTCCAGGACCTTGGTTCTGGGGGACTTCAACATTCATGCCGATGCCGGCCTTGTGGGGGCGGAGCGAGAGTTCATGGCCGCCATGAACTTGCCCCAGGAGGTTACCTGCCCGACCCATGTGGGGGGACATACCCTCGACCTGATCTTCGGCTCTGGCCTTGAGGCGGGGGGTCCGGTTGTGGGGGAGGTTACAGCGGTGCCCTTGTC
>QEPC01000754.1:3089980-3106473 GCA_003113815.1 Sphenodon punctatus | reverse complement strand
TTTATGGCTAAGGGATGAGAGCAGATTTTTCCCCTGGCTGTGATAAAACACAGTGTGCAGTGGACAGCTCGTGATAACTCCAGCGTGGCAATTAGCTTTCACAGAGCTCTGTGCTTATCCTGAAGGGAAGACAAGAGAGCAAAGGTTCTTGCTAACTCACCTGCAGTAGTGCCTGGCCGTCAGCCCCTTGTATTCATATTCTCATAACTACAGGTAACACTGGTCATTCTAATCCAGTTTATTTAATGAGATTAGGTATTGTTGAAGATCTTTGGTTGTTTAAAGGCAGCCATAAAAGGCTTCATTTCATAGCAATCCAGGGAGAGCTCTGATTTGTAATCACGTAGGAAGAACTAATTTACAGGAAGCGCTTATGTCAGAGTCTGTGGCTATTTTTAGCGTTGAGTGTTACATTTTCCCTTTGGTAGCAGCCTGTACCTTGTGTGTATACTTCCTCCTGTGTGCATGAACTTCAAAGCCATTTACAGTGTGATAGGCACTGGTGCTTTGGCATGTCTACATATACTTGTCTTGCAACATTCGGATCAGGAGAGGATTCAGTTTTTTGTGCTTGCTGTGTTTTGAACAAAGATAAAGTTATATTAGATGAGGTGTGAAGAAATTGCATCAGGTGATGGTCAATGCAAAGTTGGTGGTTAATAAAACATCTATAATCCATGACGTAGTTCTGGACAAGGCTGCCAACCTTGGGTGTATTATACAGACCTGGGAGATGAGGCATCTGGACCTCGTATATCTGGGCCTGTTTTTGCCCAGATCGTCCCACCTGAGTACTCAACATAGTACTCAACTCAGCCTAGGATTGGGAGTTGGGGAGGCAGAGTGACCATGATTTATAAAGATACCTTGGCCTATGAAAGGTATCCAGTGTCTAATATATCTGGCATGGAATGTGTGTATTAGATGTTGGAGGCTCAGAATAGGTTGGGGATTCTTTTGGTGTACTGACCACTCTGCTGCTCAACAGACGTTCTGACTGAGCGGGTCTCAGGCCACTTTTATATGAGGCGCTGAAAAGCGCCTCCCGAGTCCCGCGTTTAGAGAAAAGCCAGCACAGGGAGTGTTTCCATGTTCCCTGCGCTGCTGGAAGCGACGTGCTCCCTGCTGCCGACAACGGGGAGCATGTCATATAAAAGCTGCCTTAGAGGTGGTCAGGCAATCCAGCTTATTGTCCTGGGGCCTGCGCAACTTCAGTATTCACATTGAAGCTATCTTTTTGGGTGGGCTCAGAACTTCATGACAGCCATGAGTCCTAGGTAATAACTTGTCCAACACATAATGCAGGACCCACTCCGGATTTGTTTTATGCTGGCCTGGAAGCAAGTGCTCCAATTAATGGGGGTGCTGTGAAGACACCATTGTCCTGCTCGGACCATTAACTACTGAGGGCCCAGGTTCCTGCCATCCTATGCTCTCGTTGTGGGGCAAAGGGACCAGTTAAGTTAGTCCATCCTCAGACTCATGGAGCCAAATGGATTCCAAAACTCTCTGGGGCTGGGAGAATTACTCTCGGACCTCAATGGTCACTCTTTGTTGGCCTGGTTGAAATGTGGAATAGAAGCTTGATCATGGCCGCAGACATAGTGGCACAAAAGCATTATCACCCACTGTTTCAGCAGCACTGGTCTGCCTGGTGTGTGGAGGACCTGAGGCACCTGAAATGGGAGAGTCGACTTGTACCAAAACCAACCGATTTTAGCATAGATCTTTTTTGAGATGCTATTCTGTGGCTGTGGTGGTGGCGGCAAAGAAAGTCTTCTTCTCTGTAACCATAGCATCTTCAAAGTGTTGTCAAAAGGAATTGTCCCTGGGGGTGAGTAACCTGCTTAATCTGGGTTGCCATAAACTATGTCTGCTGTATTGAATTTGCTATGTACTTTACAGACAAAATTGCTCCTATTTGGCATGACTTGGGGCAGCTACTTTGTGTGCAGAGTCTGAACTTACGATGTTGGAGGCTCAGTCTTGTCACACTTGTTGTATAGATCAATTTAAATTGGTTTTACTCACAAATGCAAAGGATGTGGGCAACTGCTTGTGAATTGGACCCTTACCCATCCTGGCTGGTGAAGGCAAGTAGGGAGAAGCTGGGTCCATTGCTGGCCAGGGTTGTCATTGCTTCATTGTGGGAGGGCAGGTTTCCGGACAGCCTTAAATCTGCTGTTGTCCAGCCCCTCCTTAAGAAATCAATGTTGGACATTGACTCCCTGGCCAGCTATCTTCCCTTTTTCAACTGTACCTTTTTGTGTAAGGTTGTGGAGTAAGTGGTTGCCTGCCCGCCAACTTCAGGCACACCTGGACTCTATCCATTTCCTAGACCCTGGCCAGTCTGTTTTTTGACTTGGGTGTGGGACAGAGATGTTAGTCTCCGGCTAGAGGTCAACTGTGGGAATTGTACCCTCTTGGTCCTTTTGGATCTGTCAGTGGTCTTTGATACCTTTGATCATGGGGTGTTGGTAAGGTGATTGCGGGACCTGGCGGGCATTTGTGGAACTACTCTTAAGAGGCTTCGCTCATTCTTGACAGGAAGATCCCAGAGGATGGCTCCTCATCCACTTGGGGTCTTTCTTGCGGGGTCCCACAGCATTCTATCTTGTCCTGCCTTCTGTTCAAAGTAAGTCTGAGGCCACTGGATGAGATCATAAAGAGTTTGAGTCAGATGCCATGAATATGTGTATGATACTCACCTCAATCTCTCTTTTTCATCAGACCCTGATCCAGCTGTTTTGTCCCTTACGCAGTGTCTGGCCATAATAGGGGACTGGATGCAGGAAAGTCACTTCAGCTTGAATCTAGACAAGACTACGGTAATGATGGTTGGTAGGTCATGAGACTTCTGGGAAGGGACTCCTATCATTGATGGAGTCTGGCCTCCCTTAGTCAAGGTTTGCAGCCTTGGGGTTTTACTGGATTCATTGCTACACCAGTATTCTAGCAGTGCTCCAGGGTCTGCATGGCTATCAGGGGGGACAGGGGGTCAGGGGGCAAGGATGGGGGTGATCTCACCCCCAGAGAGAAGGGAAGAGGAAGGAACCCGGTAGGGGGAAAGCTCATGGGAAGAAGGACCTCCCAGTATGTCTAACTGTCAGGGGGGACAAGGATGGGGGAAGACCTCACCCCCCCTGAGGGAAGGGAAGAGGAAGGAACCCAGTAGGGGGGAAGCTCACGGGAAGAAGGACCTCTCAGTATGTCTTGGAGTCCCAAGAGANTATTGCAACAAAGTCATGCCAATTATATCTAGTAGGAGTAGAAATCACAATCCCATCCACAAATGGTGTGAATCCATCTAGGGTCCTGACCTCTGGGTTTGGGGAGCTCTGGTTTATAGAATCCTAAGGCTGCAAATAGGGTGGCCAGATATGCTAATTTTAGAGGACACATGAGAAATCAGTGCAGCCCTGCAACCTGTATTTCTCATATGTTTCCTCTAAAATTTGCATATCTGGCCACCCTAGCTCCAAAAGACCTCAAAGATCATCTAGCCCAATAATCTCTTGCTCCAAAGCAGGGTGTCTTATCCCTACAGCATTTCAAACAGATACAGATGTCCCCCACTCCTCAGCTTTCCATTTTTAAACACCAAAAAGAGTGACAAGGTAGAAGGTAAAACAGAAAGACTCCCTTACCATTGCTTCCAGCTTCTTCCTATGCTACATTTCCCTCAAGTCTTTCTGCTCCTCTTAACTCCACACACATTCCAAAATTTTAAAGCACAGCTCTTAATTCAGACTACAGACTCCTGACAGAGTATGCACATTCAGATGATAATTTCACTTTCTTCCCCTTGGTTTGTATACTATGAAGCTTTTTTTCATGGAGTACCTTGTTCTGAGTTAAGGGTTGTTCATTTTTTTAAATTTTGGGAGTGTGTGTGCAGCAGACCTGTAGGGGAAGGTGGTGAAAGGAGGAGTTCAGAACAGCACCAGGAGACTCCTTCAAACCTAACTGGGACATTCCAGGTCTTAGTGGTGTTTGAAACTTGGGAGATAGAGATGACAAGTAACCTTAGCTCATGTTAACTAAGTTCTTGTGAGTGAACGGATGTAAAAATCTGGTGCATTTGTTTATTGTGTTCCCCAGGCCTTGTCTAAAGCTCATTTAAGTTAGTTTTTCCACTGACTTAATCCCTTTGTTTATATTGATGATGGTGAAAGCTAGTATCTCAATAAATTTAAATATGAAATAATCCCTTTGTGGATGAGAGAGACACCTGAAAAACATACTTCACAAAATTAAAAATAGCTCACCTGTAGCAGCCTTCAGCTATGCACTGGCACCTTCATAGCATCAGATCAATGAGGGTTAGCAATTGACAAGTTAAAAGCCACAGAGTATAGCACTGCAGGTGCCAGTGCAATGATTATTTTTCATATGACTAGTGGTTCCAGGAATCACAATTTACTAATATGTTTGCAGTGTGTAAAGTATAGCTATTAAGGTTCTTGCACTATGACAACAGCAGCCTGAAGCATCAACATTATTTAGAGAGTTTTCTGTAGAAATAGGTTTCCACCCAATTACCATCTTTCAGGCAGCTCGAGGGCAGTAAGAGTTGAGAAGGGAAGAGAATTGTTAGGGTGGTTCTTGGAGGGGTTCCATGCAGCTTCTCCAAGCTAATGTGGCAATAGCCAACAAAAGAATTAAACCAGTAGCAACCACCACATAAAGAGACAAAAAAAAAAAGCCAAGGAAGAGTGGTTTGCTTGAAATGTGTTGGGCTTTATTATTACACATATTATCTTCATGTTTTGGTTTATTGTTTCAGTAAATAGTGACAAAAATGCAGTACTTATACATTTCCTGCTCCAGGTTATATTAGTGATCAGGAGGAGATGTCACACAGAAAAATGTTAACAGCTGTTGACAGCCAGCCCAGGCCTAGATCTCTATGCAGTTTAAGCAGCCAAGTAAATCAAGTTAATAATTCACAGTGAATTATATCCTTGAGGAATTAAGCTCCTCTCTGAGAACAGGTTGTAATTTTCTCAGATATATTTGTTTGCTTAATTGAGTAGACTACTCATTTGTTAAAAAACGTATTTTGTTTCCTGCTCTGTTGGCTGATCATAGGTTGCTGCAAGTATACAACATTTGAAGTTCAAACTGTGTTGCTTTGTTGTACCTGGTTACTTAAGTCCCATTGTATTTTTGTTTCTGTTGCTTCATAAAAATAATAATTAGGGTGGAGGAGGATTTGAGGAAGCCTTTGATTTTTCTCAGGGACATCTGACATAATAGGTGTAGGAAATTAATCTTTTTTTTTTTTTTTTCTTACTGGGCCCAACAGGTCTTGCAAAAGGCAGGTAGCTCTCTAGAAGTTTTGAATGAAATTTTCTCTTGCCGGAGTCACTAAAATTAATTGTGGTTTGTATGGTGTCCTATCTTCATAGGGTGCAATCAAATCTTTGTCTACCTGCAATTGTCCCTATGGCAAGGTGTTTGGGAAGCCTTACATTCCTGTTGTATGAAGTAATATCCTATTCTGTAAATACCAGAACTAATCATCACAGTCATGTAAAGGATGTAATTCCATGCACGTGTACAGTACTAGCAGTGAAGAGTTTTATCATAGTCTTACCTAGCTCAATTGCTCCTGTGATGTAGCTCTGGCAGCGTGGCCAACCCCACCATCTCATAAATCAAGAGGCAAATTCTTTTTTAAAAATAAAGACATTTGGTATATAAATCATGAGTTGCTAGTTTTTCAAACATAAAACATAAACTAAAAAAATAAATAAAACAAACAAATGATTGCAGAGTCAGGAGGGGGGCAGCTTTTGGGCTCCCTCCCATACTGTGTTTCCCACCAAGCCTCCCATCCTGCAAGATTAATGACACTAATTGCAAGATCTCAAGTGAGGTTTAGAAATCACATCTCTCACAAATAATTTGCAAGGGTTGGCAACACTGAAGCCCAGGTCCAGTGATGCCTTGGAGCTGGGGGTAGGCTAACTCACTGCTGGGACTGAAATTNTTTTTTCATTTGCGAGACTTACCTTCATTGAAACTTGAAGGTATCTGCTCATGGCAGACCTCTGTGTTCTCATTATAACAATCAGATGCCTTAAGAGAGCCTGTTGTATTTTTGCTACTCAAAAAGATTAAAAATAAAATAAAATTGTAGCATAAAGAATAAATGGCTAGCTATTGGGCAAAATGGGTAAGTGATTAAAAGATCAGTCAAAATGAATTTCTCTTTAAAGTCCAAAGCTTCTCAAACTGACTTGAAGGGAGAGAATAGAGGGTATATAACTGACTCTGAATTCTAGAGGCTATAACTTTTAACAGGGTTATTTTTAGAGGCCATGTTGTACATATCAACAACCTCCTACAACAGCCCATGAAGACAACCAAGATTCTAAGGCCAACAATGTTATGTGCGGCTGCCAAGACTCAGCTGGTTCAGAGCAAAAAGTAGGGATGTACTAATTTGATAGTTAAAAGTTGTCTTTCCTGCAAGTTGCATCACTTTTTAAATGTAACGCTTGTTTCTTTTGTATTTTATAAATATCGTACACATCTGTGGAGCTCAGGAGTTAAAAGTGTAGAAATCAATGAGTAGGACCACAGGGACAGTCATGAGTAAAAACTACTGGAGAATAAGGCCTTATATCCATGAACACTTAACTGCAGAATAAATTAACTGAGTAGTAAAATTTATTTTTTGGTGTTGATGGAAATACTCTGTTCTAGAGTAATGTTCCTGCTACTTCCAGGTTGGTTCACACTGGGTTGTCGCAGGAGTTCTACCTTTTGGTTCCAATTAACTGTGGCATTATTGCGTGAGTTATACATATGCATTTACCGTTGTTTGTGTATACACCTTCATTGTGTATATGTAACAGATTGCCTGGGCCCTGGGGTAAGTATTCTCAAGATCCAGCCCCAAGGACTCGGATACACACACACACACAGACACCCCTTGCTCTCCCTCAGGCCCTCTTGGCTCACCACAGTTCCTTCTAGCCAGGTATTACCAGGGCAGCCCCTTCTGTGGTCTGACTCGGCCCTTTAGAGGCAGAGTCCTTCCTGAGTCTCACTGGTAGTCTCTCCCCCTAAGCTCCGCAGCTCTCCTTGCTACAGCTGGATTCCAGGGCTGGCCTGACCACACCTACCTAGCAGGCCATACTCCGCCACTAGGCTCTCCTCTTCCATTAATGCCAACTAGGATGTGATCCTGTTGTCACTGGGGTGCTTACGTCTTTCAGGCAGGTGCCACCATCTTAAAGGGCCAGGTCCTATCAGACAGACTGCCCCTGCTACAGTATACACCTGCACGCACTCGACGTTCCACTCCTTTCTCTCCAGTGAAAGCTGTATCTCACAATGCATTATGGGCAGAAAAGCTTGGTCTGACCATCACAAGGGAAATTCATTATTAATGTTCATGTATATACTCTAAAGAGCAGTAGATACTGTTCAGTAAATTCCAACACATTTAATTACTTTGCAGGGGAAATAATCCTATACAATAAGGCCACGACAAAGGCCTGAGTATTTGCTGCACATAACACAGGAAGAGTGGCAGAAAGAGTTGTGTTGCTGTGGGCCATGGGTGAATAAATGGGTCTGGGCATGCAGAGCTAATGAGAAATTATAACTAGGAAAACAAGAATATCTGTGCAAGTATGATGAAGGAGGTCAAGAAAATGTAGCACAAAGATATGACTTAATACTCTCCTTGAGGGTAGGAATGCAAAAAGGACAGTGAGAGACTGTACATAAAATGTGAAATAAAATTCCCCTCAGAAAGCCTGAGAAATTAGCTTGTGAAGTGACTTTTACACAATATTGGGGTTTGCACAAGCGGAGTGTAGAAAAAGTAGATTGTTTATTCAAATAGCATCTAAATTCTGGGAAAGAAACCGCAGTCTGCTTAATACAGTATCACTCCTCCCCAGTGGATGCTAATCATTAAGGCCCCACCAGAAATCAGTTAAAAGGAACAAAATAAGACTTACTGAATTTGTTTTTATGTGGCTGTGGCTGCACTTGCTAACACAGAGAGAGAGAGAGAGAACAGCAGCAATGTGGTTGAAGTAGCAGATGGTCCATCTACTGGCATAGTCCAGTAACACTTCTTGGAACTAGCTGGCCCTAGCCCAACATCAGGCATTAGCATACTTAGAGAGGAAAGGAAAAGTTTTATTCTCCAGGCACTTACAAATGTAGCAATTATTTTATCCTAAGGATGTGTATAAGATGATCTTTTTATCCTTGAAAATGGACAGAAAAACATATTGGCCATGTAAAACCCATGAATAGGCAGGGATCCATGTTCACCGTGTTTTCCCCATTGCCGCTTAGGAATAGGTATATTTGGCTCCATTAAATTCAAGAGAGAGAGAGCGGTTGCCATGTTGGTCCCAAGTGACTGAGGTGGAGACAAAATAGTTTGAATATTTTTTATTGGACCAACTAGTGTTGGTGGAAATGGGCAAGCTTTTGGACCTCACAGGGTCCTTCCTCAGGCAAGTAGGAGTCCGAACTGAGACTTAAACAAAGTACAGTGACTAAATATCATGTAACAGAGGAGGTGGAGTGGGGTGGAGGGGAGAAGAGTGATAAATGAACTATAGTTACAGAAGGTGAGACCGGGGAGAGAAGCAATACAAAGGGGAAGAGTGGGAAGGGAGGGTGGGGTACATCAGAAGATTTAGGAAGGTAGTGATTGAATAAGCACTGCCACTCTTTGGCTTGGACCCCAGCTGAAAAGTGCAGGCCTTTCTTGTGCTGGTTTGGCCAAACCACCTTGTCTCCTGCTAGGCCCTGTTTTCTTCCATACCCCCAGTTTCCTGATTGCCTGCCAGTATATAAGCTTGGCCGGAAGCAACAGAAAGCTGGGTAGATTATCTGATCAACTATTCCTTCCAATTGGGCCCTGGGCACTGCTCTGTGTGTGGCGGCTCCTGGGTTTTTTCTTTGTACCCTTGCCCTGTTCCATTTTTATCTGGACTGGTTCTGTTTGTGCCTGGACTGGCTGTACTCCATTTTGTTTTTTTCTGTTTGGACTTTGTTTGCTTGTCTGGCCAGGTCCTTCTGCCTGCATGTCTGTCTGCTCCAGCATGTCAGCATGTCGTTCTGTTCCCTGGTTTGGCCCCAAGCATTGGCCCCTAGCCTGACCCTGATGTCCTGGACCCGATTCCCTTTGGATCCTGAAAGGAGGAAACTATAGAAAAATGACTGTTGGTGTTTCGAACATTTGAACACAATGAGGCATAAAAACTATTGATGATGGTGTTAAAAACCAAGAATCAATAGATAAAGTAAAATGGAAAGCATCAAGGGAGAGCATAGTGGGACTGGGAAACAAGTTTCCAGACTGTGAAGTTGTTGAATCATTGCACAGTAAATGTTGGTTGCTGAAACCAAACCATTTCATATTTAAAAATCAAGAAACTTGCAAAAAAAATATTTTTTCACGAATTTTCCATTGGAAAATTAACGCTTTACAAAAACATACTAATGTGGACACTGATTATTTTATGCTTTATTCTGCTGGGAGCAGCCATTTCAACACATGTGACACTGATCATTAGATGAACAAATATCCTGTACAAATATTAGTTATCCACTGAGCATGAGCTGGTACAAAGATTCTTTTTGTTCTTTCTTAGACTCCTACATGCCAGTAGTTATTGTAGTAACATGGAAAATATGCCATCTACAGGCCAGAAACAACATTACAAGAAAGTATTTAGGAAAAATTAACCCAAAAAATACAAGTACACATTTGCCAGTAACTCCAGAGAGAGACTCTGGTAACGACCTGCTTTAAAAGTCCCATTACAGAAAAGACCCTCTTCTCTAAATGCTTTAAGGAATCTGATGGCTGTAGAGAGCAGGGGGAAAGAGCAGAATGGGAGATATGGCTGTAGCAGAAGCACCACTCTTCTTCCTCACTGATTCTCTGGTTACGATGGTGAATGAGGCTTGAGCTGAGCAAGCTCTTTGAGAATGGAACTGCGCTATAGGAAGAAGTGCAGATTAGAACCAGGATCTGCCAATTCTCTACCCCTTGTGGACTCCTCCATGTACCTGATATCCTCAGCAGGAAATTTGTGGCAGAAATCTTCCCATTGTGCCACCTGAGCAGTGCATAGGTAGACTGGGCAGAAAATAGTTCCTTCTGTTTCCCCACCCCTGTAACCTCTGCTTTCAATAACACTATGTAGCTGAATGATGAAGATAAGCAGCAAGCCGGATCACTGCTTTGAAAACATCAGAGCCATCCGTTGCTGTGGGTGCAGCTCCACCAGTGATAGCAAAAGGGAAGATAAGGTAGTGGGCAGTTTTACAAGAGTGTTATCTGGTTCTGCTCATATGATAGTGGCCAGTCCAAACTGCATTTACAGCTGGTGCTGCACCACTTTGCTCACACAAGCAGGTGATAAGAGGTTGTTAATCAGGATGTAGAGCCTTGGTGCCGTGATCCTTGCACCACCTCTCCTCCATTTGTCCAGACTATGGGTGGTTTTAGACAAGCACCTCCCCACCCATCATCCCCCTATCTCCCACCCATCATGCATGTTGCAGGGCAGCACAGGGCGCCAACGCAGCCCTGCCTGCAACACGCATGATGGGTGGGAAGGTTCTTGTCTGGTAACAGTCTCCATCCCCAGAACACCCACACTTACTAAGAGAGGTAATAACCTCCCCTTTTGCTGGACTGCAATCTCTCTGCTTATGTGTACAAGTGAAANACATACTAATGTGGACACTGATTATTTTATGCTTTATTCTGCTGGGAGCAGCCATTTCAACACATGTGACACTGATCATTAGATGAACAAATATCCTGTACAAATATTAGTTATCCACTGAGCATGAGCTGGTACAAAGATTCTTTTTGTTCTTTCTTAGACTCCTACATGCCAGTAGTTATTGTAGTAACATGGAAAATATGCCATCTACAGGCCAGAAACAACATTACAAGAAAGTATTTAGGAAAAATTAACCCAAAAAATACAAGTACACATTTGCCAGTAACTCCAGAGAGAGACTCTGGTAACGACCTGCTTTAAAAGTCCCATTACAGAAAAGACCCTCTCCTCTAAATGCTTTAAGGAATCTGATGGCTGTAGAGAGCAGGGGGAAAGAGCAGAATGGGAGATATGGCTGTAGCAGAAGCACCACTCTTCTTCCTCACTGATTCTCTGGTTACGATGGTGAATGAGGCTTGAGCTGAGCAAGCTCTTTGAGAATGGAACTGCGCTATAGGAAGAAGTGCAGATTAGAACCAGGATCTGCCAATTCTCTACCCCTTGTGGACTCCTCCATGTACCTGATATCCTCAGCAGGAAATTTGTGGCAGAAATCTTCCCATTGTGCCACCTGAGCAGTGCATAGGTAGACTGGGCAGAAAATAGTTCCTTCTGTTTCCCCACCCCTGTAACCTCTGCTTTCAATAACACTATGTAGCTGAATGATGAAGATAAGCAGCAAGCCGGATCACTGCTTTGAAAACAGCAGAGCCATCCGTTGCTGTGGGTGCAGCTCCACCAGTGATAGCAAAAGGGAAGATAAGGTAGTGGGCAGTTTTACAAGAGTGTTATCTGGTTCTGCTCATATGATAGTGGCCAGTCCAAACTGCATTTACAGCTGGTGCTGCACCACTTTGCTCACACAAGCAGGTGATAAGAGGTTGTTAATCAGGATGTAGAGCCTTGGTGCCGTGATCCTTGCACCACCTCTCCTCCATTTGTCCAGACTATGGGTGGTTTTAGACAAGCACCTCCCCACCCATCATCCCCCTATCTCCCACCCATCATGCATGTTGCAGGGCAGCACAGGGCGCCAACGCAGCCCCTGTCTCTTATACACATCTAGATGTGTATAAGAGACAGGTACTCCATTTTGTTTTTTTCTGTTTGGACTTTGTTTGCTTGTCTGGCCAGGTCCTTCTGCCTGCATGTCTGTCTGTCTGTCTGCTCCAGCATGTCGTTCTGTTCCCTGGTTTGGCCCCAAGCATTGGCCCCTAGCCTGACCCTGATGTCCTGGACCCGATTCCCTTTGGATTCTGAAAGGAGGAAACTATAGAAAAATGACTGTTGGTGTTTCGAACATTTGAACACAATGAGTCATAAAAACTATTGATGATGGTGTTAAAAACCAAGAATCAATAGATAAAGTAAAATGGAAAGCATCAAGGGAGAGCATAGTGGGACTGGGAAACAAGTTTCCAGACTGTGAAGTTGTTGAATCATTGCACAGTAAATGTTGGTTGCTGAAACCAAACCATTTCATATTTAAAAATCAAGAAACTTGCAAAAAAAATATTTTTTCACGAATTTTCCATTGGAAAATTAACGCTTTACAAAAACATACTAATGTGGACACTGATTATTTTATGCTTTATTCTGCTGGGAGCAGCCATTTCAACACATGTGACACTGATCATTAGATGAACAAATATCCTGTACAAATATTAGTTATCCACTGAGCATGAGCTGGTACAAAGATTCTTTTTGTTCTTTCTTAGACTCCTACATGCCAGTAGTTATTGTAGTAACATGGAAAATATGCCATCTACAGGCCAGAAACAACATTACAAGAAAGTATTTAGGAAAAATTAACCCAAAAAATACAAGTACACATTTGCCAGTAACTCCAGAGAGAGACTCTGGTAACGACCTGCTTTAAAAGTCCCATTACAGAAAAGACCCTCTCCTCTAAATGCTTTAAGGAATCTGATGGCTGTAGAGAGCAGGGGGAAAGAGCAGAATGGGAGATATGGCTGTAGCAGAAGCACCACTCTTCTTCCTCACTGATTCTCTGGTTACGATGGTGAATGAGGCTTGAGCTGAGCAAGCTCTTTGAGAATGGAACTGCGCTATAGGAAGAAGTGCAGATTAGAACCAGGATCTGCCAATTCTCTACCCCTTGTGGACTCCTCCATGTACCTGATATCCTCAGCAGGAAATTTGTGGCAGAAATCTTCCCATTGTGCCACCTGAGCAGTGCATAGGTAGACTGGGCAGAAAATAGTTCCTTCTGTTTCCCCACCCCTGTAACCTCTGCTTTCAATAACACTATGTAGCTGAATGATGAAGATCAGCAGCAAGCCGGATCACTGCTTTGAAAACAGCAGAGCCATCCGTTGCTGTGGGTGCAGCTCCACCAGTGATAGCAAAAGGGAAGATAAGGTAGTGGGCAGTTTTACAAGAGTGTTATCTGGTTCTGCTCATATGATAGTGGCCAGTCCAAACTGCATTTACAGCTGGTGCTGCACCACTTTGCTCACACAAGCAGGTGATAAGAGGTTGTTAATCAGGATGTAGAGCCTTGGTGCCGTGATCCTTGCACCACCTCTCCTCCATTTGTCCAGACTATGGGTGGTTTTAGACAAGCACCTCCCCACCCATCATCCCCCTATCTCCCACCCATCATGCATGTTGCAGGGCAGCACAGGGCGCCAATGCAGCCCTGCCTGCAACACGCATGATGGGTGGGAAGGTTCTTGTCTGGTAACAGTCTCCATCCCCAGAACACCCACACTTACTAAGAGAGGTAATAACCTCCCCTTTTGCTGGACTGCAATCTCTCTGCTTATGTGTACAAGTGAAAGTGCAGCAAGTGAAGGGATGATTGCCACTTACGCCTTGCTTGCATGACAAGTTGCCAGTGTAGATGCAGCCCAATAGATCTATTAAAGTTTGGGAAGTTGACTTAAGAATTGGCTCCTTTGTTGTACACTCTTAGCCTTTCTCATATGCGCCATGTGCGTCACATAGATGGGAATTTTAATTACCTCTATGGGCATCTCCATGCTCTCATTAAGTCCAGAAATGAAGTTGAACTGTATTTCACCTCTAGAAAATGGGAGCCTGATTCATCATCGTTTAGCATATGAAACTCACAAAGCACTGATTTTTTTCACTCTGAAACAAAATGTCTGAAAGGGAAGCTGTAAACTAGGAATACTGGCTATTGGAACGAGATCATATCCTTGTAAAAGGGACTCGTGTTTGCGCTTGTTTCCCACCATTCACAACAGCAGAGCAAGATGAGTATTTTTAACTCACCAGAGAGCTAGCTGCTAACTGGGAAATGGGTTTTAATGTTAAAATCACAAGTTACACTTATAAAGATTTTGGGGAGCACCAAGAAGACTGAAATTATGGACAAACACAGTTCTACTTGTTATGGATTTTAGAACCAGGGGACAGGAATACATTGGAAATGATTTGGGTTTAGGGTTGCCACTTCTCATGGTTTGACCCTGAGTCTCCCATTTTGGCCTGTGAGAGTCTTGGGGCCAAACTGCAAGAGATGGCAACCCTACATATGATTTGTGTTGTTTTTTTCTTTGCGTTACAGGAACAGGTAGAGGCCCCTGTGATCTGAGGCCCCCTGTGCTCGGTGTTCTGCTTATACTTGGAAAGAGACCATCCTTGCCGCTGCCTCAAAGCAATTACGGTGCAAATAGCTATGATACACTAAGGGTGGCGGGAAGGAAGGTCTAACCTTGTAATTCAGAAATGAGGCACAAATTAGCAATTTGCCTAAAATTACCCAGAATGACTGCAGGGAGAATGATTGGGATTTTAAATATTTGTTAAACCAAAGTGTAACCGGACAAACCAGGTCACAGCACGATCATTCGCAGAGCTCTGAGCCCCACCCAATCTAGTAAGGGGGCGAACCCTGACAACAAAAGTCACAGTCTGCAATTGGCCACAGCCAGTGGTGTTGTCCTTCCTATACTTTGAACTGCATGCGTGCCTACCTGCCCCAGCCTGATTCCAAACCCTGACTCCGCTACACTATGGGCCATGACTGTCACAACGGTCTCAGTTGGGCATACTCACAGCACACTGGCCCTCTGTAGCGCGGCCCATAGATGTTGCAGTAGACCAAATTCTGTCTGGCAGATGGTAGGGTTGTCAACAAGGACATAGTGTTACTGTAGACTAAACCCATTCCTCCCTCCAGCAGAATGCAACTCCGAAATCAGGACAGGACAGAGCAAATTAACCACAGGGACCTGAGGCAGACAGGAGGGGAGCTTATTTGTGTCTTTGTGTTGTAGCATCTTGAGCTACTCCTGCTTGCTCTGTAACTCTTGCCAAGTTATTAGCTTCCTGTAACGAAGCCCCCTCTTGCAGGTTCCATCTGTTACCCTTGTCCATGGATGCACAGGAGGGTGTTCTTGGTTGCTGCCCTGGTTTTGTGGTACTCCCTTCCCTGGGAGGTTTGCTCGAGCCTGAGCATCTTCTGGAGGCGCCACTGTAAAACACTTTTATTTGCAAAAGCATCAGTGGCGGTTCTTAGTTCAGGGCTGTTGGGTGGTGCCCCACAAGCCCTGGCTGGGCGGCTGCCGCTGCTGAATGTTGGGAGGGGATTATTTTTTTTGTGTCTGTCTTTTCTGTGGGGGGGGAGAGAGGGGCTCAGCGTGACTCCAACACTCACCGACAAGTTACTTATCTGACCCAATCTGTTGTGGGCCTGCCTGCGCTGCCTCACCGTAGCGCCGCTAGGGGAAGGAATCCCCTTGCTGCTGGTACTGGTGAAGATGTTCTCACTTGTGCACGCATGTGCAGAGTCTGAGCAGAGCACACAGCACTGCCAGAACAGGCATCCCCCAACTTGGCTTTGCAAGGGGGGAGGAGGAGCCAGGTGCATGCGCGTCACTGCCATGGCACTTTGAATTTGGGCACTGTGGGCAGACAAAGTGGCTGCAGGGAGAAGGGGGCAGGGGAGGAGCTTCCAGAAATGCCGAGGCACACGTGGTGTGTGGAGCGAGTGAGGAGCAAGCAAGGTGGCGAAGAGCGGAGCAACAGGCAGCCGGAGTGACGCACGCGCCAAGGACCCAGTCTAGTGCAGGTCCGAATCCGGGCCCTGCTGGCCTGGCCCACATGGGGAGAAGGGGGCCTGAGTCAGAAATCTTGTACGAGAGGGCGATGGTCTTATTGCCCTGTTTCTTCCTCTCTCACACATGCTCACTTGTATTTTGGGGGTGGGCAGGGAGGAGGCACTTGAGGATTCCTTTAGGAATCCTCCAGCAAAAAAACCCCAAATTGGCCAATCTCTGGTCAGAAAAAACTATGGGGAGTCTGGGTGCAACTGCACACTGGGATGGGAGCGTTCAAGGAGCTGTGTGTGTGACTGAGTGACCTGAGCGGGGAGGAGAGACTCTGGGGAGCCAGCGAGGCCTCAGTAAAGCAAACCTAGCTAGGTGGCGTGTGGCTGCGCTGGCCATTTGCCAATTGGAAACAAACAGCCCAGCTAACAGCCTTACTCACCTCCCACCCCAGCCCCCACCAGCACATGCGGCACGGTCTGCACTGCTGCAGGCAGCTGAACTCCGGTCCTGATCTGTCTGCTGGCCCGTGCCTACTCCAGGACGGGCCCAGGCACCCAGTGCAGGAAGCAAGTTTTCCTTAAGGTAAGGTCCTGTGTCTTTGCAGTCTGGGGTGCTAAAACTGGACTCCTGGGAATGGAATTTTATTAAGGTGCTTTTCCATCCTGCA
>QEPC01000754.1:3045591-3078349 GCA_003113815.1 Sphenodon punctatus | reverse complement strand
ATGCTACCCATCCTTTACCATTATTCCTATCTTTCCTAAATAATACATATCCTTCAATTCCTGTATTCCAGTCGTGACTACTATTCCACCAAATTTTAGTTATCCCTATAATATCAGGTTTTACCTCCTCTACCAACAATTCTGGTTCTTCCATTTTGTTATCGGGACTCCTTGCATTATTATACAGACATCGAAGAGGTTTCCTACCACCCTGCTGCAGTATTCCAACTAGATTACAGTTTTTATTTTGACTGAGAGCCATCCTACTGATCATTTAAATCACCATTCATTATACCATTGTGTTTGTGGTTCTGTTTGCCTTTGTCCTCAATCCCTTCAAACCTAGTTTAAAGTCTTTCTCGCATAGTTAGCATTGGCAAGTCGATCACCTAGGATCCTTTTTCCATCATTGGTTAGGTGAAGTCTGTCTTTTCCCAGAAATCTACCTTCTTGAAATCCCATTCTATGACTGTTGAAGCCAAAGCCCTGCTGACGACCATCCATTGACCACCTGCTGATGACCAACCCATGCAACCTTCCATTGATCTTCATATGATGACTGATCCTTCTTTGACCCTTACCTTCGACTGGAAGAATAGAGAACACCGCTGTGCCCTTCATTGTCTTCAGCCTCCTCCCCACAGCTTCAAAGTTCTCTTTGATCTTTTCAGTGTCATTCTTTGCATTATCATTTGTTTCCATGTGAATAAGCAGAAACAGGGCGTGGTTGAAAGATCCAAGGAGTCTTGGCGACTGCTCTATAATGTCTCTAATTAGGGCTCCAGCAGACAACACTATGTATTTGAATGGCCAGGCTCCTGGGTTAGAATGGTTTTGGCCTCTTCTGCTATAATTCACTCACTGACAACTAATGTTACAATTAGTGGAGCGAGACTAAATTCAAGTGTGTATTTAGTCGCTTCTGTTCTCATGTAATCAGCAAGATCCTGGGTTTCCTCATTGCTCACAATTCTAGCTAACCTCTTACTTTAGATAGTCCCAAGGCTTCAGGGTGTGACTAGTTTTCCTAGCAGTTAATGCATGTTTAATCTACAGTGCTACCGCTGATTGCCTTAGCAACATCACTGTGCCTTTTTTACATCCCTTCTCAAAACCCAGTTATGATCAAGATGCATATTCTAAGACTAGCTCCTTACATGCTCTTACTAATAAAATGCTGCTGTTTTTATTACTGCCATTGCTAGTATAAAAACCTGTTAACTTTAAGATGCATTAGGGTTCAGGGCTTGGACATTTTTAAACATAGTTTTCTGTTTTGTGTAGTCTTGGAACATGTAGAAAAAAGTCCAGCAGTTTTGTTAAGTCCCAAACACTTTCAGGTTCCCACAATTATTATATAACCAGATAGAGTTATCAAAATTAATAAGCTTCATAACCTTTCATGCCTCTCATGATCTTAATAATCCCATTCACATTATTCTTGTTTTCCAAAAGGTCAATACACTGTTAGCAGTGTCACTGATCACTCTAGCAGTAAGCCATGGAAAGAGATTTTATTTGTATTTATTTAAATGTTTGTATCCCACCCTATCCCTTCGGCTCACAGTGGCTTACAATTCTTCTTTAACTTATTAACTGTAACTTTAACAACTAAATAACTCAACTTGTAATCCTCCCAACAACCCTGTGAGGTAGGTTAGGCTGAGAGATCTGTGAATTGGTATAATCTACAAATATTCAGAGGCTGATCCTGCAAGGTCTCTAGTGCTCAGAAAAGGTGCTGAGAGCCTTATACTATATTCACATTCCAGTCCAAAAGTACAGCATCTTTGAAAGAGCTCAGCAACAAAAGCATTATGCAGCATTTCAGTGCTAGCTACGCATGCTGTGAGATCCCAGAATGTAAAACAGCTTCTAATGCTTTAATGTTATTCCAACGCAGACAACTTTATTTTGCATGGTATCTGACTTTGGAATGATTGGCTGTGGCTTCCTCAAGAGAAGTTCCCAAAGGTTTACCTGGATGAATCTATTTTGAAACTTAACCATCCCAAGGGTTTGGGGGGGTCAATCTGGTCCCAAAGGAGTACAAAAAATTAATAAAACTTTTTTAGCAAACCGGTACCACTTCATACTCCATGGATTTGTCAAATGTAATGTGTTCAATTGTCCTGTGTTGGTTCATGACACACACACCCTCCAGTCCCTTGTCATTTTAAAAAATATTCAAGAATTTCACTAAAACAGAATTCGGGGTAAGTTTGGCCCTAGTTGAAATGAATGGGGAAATGAAGGCACTACACAACCAAGGTTCTGGGGGTCATATTTCACCAGAACACATACTGTAAAACCAGTATTTCTTCTTCTTTCTTTTTAATGCTTAAAGCAGAACCTGTTCATTCCATTAAGGGCTCTCAAAGTAGGATAAGGACAAACACTTAGCATTTTGTGTGTTTTCATAAATGTCATTTTCTGTATATACAGAAAAATATCACTACAAGGGCACTGGAGTAAATTATGCCCCAAGATTAAAACTCAGTTACCAACTTCAGTTTTGTTTCATGTTTACACAGCAGTTAACACTTCTATAATGTGAACCTTCAATACTGGTTTTTTCATCATACCTTCTTGCAGTTTTGTGTTGGGGGGGTGGAATGCGCAAGGTAGGTATATGGGGTCATTTCCACCTCCATTATTTACTGTGGGGAAATGCAGGATCAATTCAACACCCATGCCATTGTTATTGTTAATATTATGGGTACTATTGACCCCAAGTACCTTTGTGTGGTAGTGTTGTCTTTCTGTAACACAAACAATAGCTCTATAAAATTGAAAAAAATTACATTAAAATTGAGTCATTTTCAAATCAATCACATTTCTTTTTTTTCAACTGTGGCCTGATTGGCAACTATTATACCACACTGCCAGATTACTAGCATGTGTTTTTCAAATTTGGGAGGGTTAAATATAACTCCATGACCCCCCAGAAAGCTGCAAAGTAGATAAAATATCACTATGCTCACCACTTAACCCACTTGTGATCCTGGCCCTGTTTGGGAACCTCTGCTCCAGAGGAAAGTATGTCATGAGAAGACAATGAAAATTTGGGTTTGTCATAGTGCCATTTTCCCCTTTGGAATTCCAATTAAGGCAATGATCTTGTACACCACTCAGTACTCAAGAGCAAGTCGTAAACAGCCAGGAGACTTCGGAGTATGCATAGCAAGGAGCCTGCCTTACTCCTTATCAAAAAGTTTGCATAACTGCATGCATTCCAGAATCATACCCAGCTGCCTGCTACAGCAGAGGTCATGGAAAATAGTCTGCATACTAAGTATATAACTGTAGGTTTTACTTGTCTTCACTTCTCATGCTCCTCCTTGAATATTGCCTTAGTAATGGTTACAAGAAGGTTTCTGTTTGCATCTTTGTTCTTCTTTTCCCCCCAACCAGCCTCAGTGGTACAGACAAGTAACCAAACGATACTTGATAGGCAAACGATCAGGTTGAGTAACATTTGATACTTATGACAGTCGAGGGCTGCAATCGACAGCAACGTACATATGTGTGTCTGTACAGTAATTAAATGAATGTTTTTTAAAATTGAGTATGTGTAATTAAATTGGGACTGGGTTTGTACTGTGTACTTTAGATATAGCTGCTTCATGCTGAAGGCAGTCAGAATTGAGATATGTTGGCAGGGCATGGCTGTGAAGTTTGGACAGCTGCCACTTGTGCTGTATCTATTCTTTGGATAAATAAAGAAGCTCTGTCACCAGGACTGTCTGCTCCTCTCTATTATGAACACTGAATTCACTAGATGGTGAGGGAGTTTTTTGTTGCTGTTTTTTAAATAAAACTTTGGTGACGCTTCTCATGTGTTATGCTTTGATCATGTAACCAGATTAAAACACAATTGTTTCTTGGTAAATGCTGGATACACTCTCAATGCCACTCTAAATGCCTGTCCTACCATACTCTGTTGCAGCCCCTGTGGTCGGTCAGGAGACGAGAGCTCTCCTGCAGGTTCCACCTGTAACTCTTGTCTGTGAGATGGGGGTGTGCAGGGAAATGTTCTTGGTTGTTGCCCCAGTGTTATGGAGTGTCCTTCTCCTGGAGGTTTGCTTGGTCCTGAGTTTGAACATCTTCCAGAGGCAGTGCAAAATGTTTTTTGTTTGATAGGGCATTTGGCAGGCAGGGGTAGGGGTTGGTTGGGGGGCTGTGTGTGGTTGTGGGGAGGAGTGAGGAAAGTGGTTTTCTTGGGGTGGGGGTTTAGGGGGGGAATGGGGGGTTTAAATGATATAGGGATTTTTTTATTGATCTGTCATGGAAAGGGTGGCATTTGTTTGAATAAATAAATTCTTCTGATTTTCCCTGAGCCATTTTCTTCACAATCTCAGAACCTATCAGGAGACAGCAGGTATAAGTGCACCTCTATCTCTTCCATAGAAGCTCTTCCTCCATCTTGCAAGGATCAAAGTGGATTCAATTTCAAAGTCCCCCCTCCCTTCTCTGTATACTATAAGCAGGGACTGTGTTCACTGCATTTCCCCCTATTGCCGCCAATGGGGAAAATGCAATGAACACAAGTCACTGGCTATGAGAAAACTTTGGAGTGTTTTTTTAAAAAAACAAAACAAAACACCTTTTGGTCACTATCTTTCACAATGGCCATGTTCACAGATGGAATTCTAGACCTCTGGTCTGTTCCTGTATGGTGAACACATGTTTTTGCTCCTTTCCAAGCCAAGATTTTTAAGCGTCTTCAGGTACTTCAGTATTTGCGCGCCTGATGCGAGATACCTTCAATGGTAATTGCTAGATTTTCAAAGGAAGGATATTAATCACTTTCCAGAAAAATCAGTTCCCTTAATGAAACCCCCAAATCCTATCTTTGAAAATATAGGTCTGACTATTTAATATAAAGATTTCAAGAGAGGACCAATACAGTGAAAAATGTGCATTTCTGCACAGAATTTTATTATTGCAATAGACTTACACTCTGACAGAGTTTCTGCAGTTCTGTTACATGCATGTTTTCTAAGACCTACTTTAGCTCTTGCCAGCCAATTGAAGTTACCAACATTTTACATACCCCTCAATTTACATATAGTGCATTAGGAAATAGGTCATTGTACAGGATCACTAGACAAGCAGAAGAAAGTATTCTGAGGTTAATGTTGTATTTAACAGTGCAAAACTTTTACTGTAGACCACAGGTCATAAATCTTGAAGAGGAATCAGCTGATCTTTGCTGTTTATGTTTGATGGTATGTTGGAAACTGTCATGAAAGAGTGAGCAATGCTTTATTATACATATAGCTATGTAAGTAAGTCAAGGACAGAATTCAGACTTCATCAAATGTAGAATAGTTTAAAAAGAAATAAATTTTGTGATTCTGTGACCCTTTTTACATGGGACGTCCCCATGCAATTCACACGTGGGTGCCTGGATGGGGAAGTCCTGTGTAAACACCATGGTGGGTGTGTAGGGGTGCATGCAGGCTCCCGTGTAACACCCACTTCCACGTATTCTCCCCCCCCCTCCACAGAGCAACCGGCGAAAAGGGCGGTTGCTCCGTGCATGGGGGATTGGAGGAGATGTGTGTGCGCCTGTGTAACTGTCCCGCATGCTCCGCTTACAATTGGATGCAGAATAACTACATCTATTACTGTGAGTAGTACTAAGTCAGTCACTAACAGAAATCTCTTCTCTAGGAGTAGATTTCACAATGCAGTCATTTATATGCATTTTTACATGCATATAAATGATTGCACATTGCATTTTTAAAGTAGTCCACAAGGTGGCGCTTTTCCACTGTGGTTAGCTAGGGCATAGCCATTGGTATATTATGTATGGATATTCAATACAAAAAGTTCAAACTATAAGCCAAGCTGTTATCTCAGTTTGAGATTTAAATATAATCCTGTGACCCACCAGGTACCACCAAAGCTATGCAAAATATATCAAATATCAATCATGATTGCTACCCCATTTGCAGATGATTGTGGGGTCACAACCCACAGTGTGAGAACCTCCGTTATAATGGTTATTCCAATATGAGATCTTTTACTCCCTAATATTTTTTTTTCCCCCATTGCCTACCAAGTCACCCTAAACAGCGTGATGGGGAAAACTCTATATGTTACTATTTGGATGTGTGGATGTTAGCTGAGTCTTGCTCATTTTACACATGAACATTTTAAAAAATAAATAAATAATTAAATAAATAAATGACAGAGCAAAACTGATCAGAAACTTTTAATGCAAGTGGCTTTTGGCTGCTTTCAAGTCATTGAAACCAAAAGGCAACAGGACTACTCGTGTGTGTAAAAGATAAGCATGTATTTTATGTGTCCTTTACTGGATTGGACTGCTCACCACCTTTCCAGGTCAAATCAGTGGTGAACAATTGTAGAATATAAACCACAAATAGTGCACTGGAGCAATGTTTATATAATTGCATTAACAATTAAAATATGCAAGCATAAGAGAGTCAAAAATAGCAAAAATAAGTTCCCTGGGTTTTCTTCAATATTTGGATGCAGCACTGACACAGTTTCTTCACTAATTAGATACACCGCATGCCTTACTAGCACTTGGTGTTTTGAATAGGTTTCTGAGAGAGAGATCAGCTATTTTGTATTTAGTACTTTACATACTTCACTAAACTCACTAAATGTAACCTACTTCAACAAGATATTCTTTGTCCTGGGAATAAAGTGCCCCGCTGTAGTCTATTTGGGTTTTTTTGCAGTATCAAGAGAGACAGACATGTAGGGTATAAATAGAGACGCTGGTGACCCACTGATAAAGTTGCTCTGCACTGCCTAAGTAACATTACACTAACTGCCAAGCCAGTCTAAAGGCAATCAATGGCCTTCAGTGGGACTCCTCTGGAGTAAGTGGTTTGAGGACTGCAGCCTGTGTGTCAATGGTGGACCTCTTTTCAACTGCATGAACTGTTTGTATTTGGTCATTAGTTTTACTAAATAAAATAAATGCTTAATAAAAATATCTTTTCAGTCAGATCTATTTAAAAAAAAAAAAAAAGCCCTAGTTTTAATAAGGAGAGAAACAGAAGGTTTTCTGTTCTGGTTTGCTGGGTATAAAATGAGCTAGCTGTTATAGAGCATTTTAACTCGATGGAGGGCTCTAACACAAAGCCAAGGCTCCCCTTAAATCCCACTTAATCTCGATTTTGAAGGTTTAAGGAGTATATTGGTTTTGCATTAGCCCTCTGCACAGGGATGCATTTCTCTCCACATGCCTCCTGCTGCCAGGAACGTTAATCCCATGTCTTCAAGGAAAAATGTTAAAAGGATCACCTTCTTTAGCTGTAAGGGAACGCTGTGTTCCATGTCAACTTCCTCCAAGAACACTGTCCCTGCTCTGCCTACCACAGTTGTCATATGTGTAACTCTGCTCTTTACACTCTCATCAGGGGGATTTGAACGAAAGCCTGCCGGGAGTCTGCTAGTGTCCTTATTCCCTTGTCTGGGGTCAGACAAGGGTATTACTGCCATTGGCAGGGGGAGCAACATGTGGGCCTTTAAAATACCGTGTGTGGTTGCAGATGGAGTCTTATTCAAAAGGAGTTTGGCTACAGTCAACTGTGAGTGAAGGAGAGTGCTTATTTGCATAAACTCTCCCCTTTCTGATTAGCTCTGCAACTTTGAGGCTTAATGCCATTTAAAAGATTGGTTTCTTAATTGGCATCTCCAATCAATCAGGCTGACCTTTGCTGTCACAGACCTGGGTATGGATAAAAAGCATTTAGTGAATCACGTCTCTAGGCAGGGACCCGTGTTCACTGTGTTTTCCCCAATGTGGAGAATACAGTGAACACAGGTCCCTGTCCATAGGAAATGCTCCTTAAAGAAAAGGCTTTTTGAATTAGAACATGTCTCTCTCCACACTAACACGCGCCATCTAGGAAAACAAAGCAGACAGTTTAGTCCATGAAACAGGAGACACTTGTATATTAAACTATGGCATTAGCAGAAAAATTCAGTTTTGCAACTACACCCTGTTCAGCAGCTTAGGTGGAAAGGAACAAAACCAGTAGAACACTTTCCGCCTGAAGAAGTTAAGTTTGTTACTTACAAGCTTGATGTAGAAGTTGCTATTTCTGTGCAATGTGAAAGTCACATTCCACTGGCACATTTCAATGACACCGGCTGCTCATTATTATCAAGTCTCGTATCATATGCCACAGAAACTAGCTATGTTTGACAGGAAAGCACCAGCTAAATAAGACTTTCAGATCAGTGACTTTAATGTCAACTGCCATGCCTGCATGGACCTGATATGACACCAACTTGGCCCTGAAAGGTTTTGCAGTTTCCACAGATCCGATGGGCGCTGCTCAGCATCATGCAGGATTGGGCCTATTTTTGGAGCTGTTGTGTTTGTGGCATTGTGAACCTTTATGAATGCACTCATTGTTAATAAGAATGTTTGATGGGATTGGAACCTCTCTGTCCCAATCTGGGCTAGCTGTGACTCAGTTTTACTTTTCCCACGTACAGTTCCTATTGGATCAGCTCTCCCCAGAACTATTCCAGCCTGTAAGGGGTTAACCGCTAGATACCAGACATGGATATATGATACTAATACAGAGTAGTCATTTGTGAACATGTATGTAATATGTAAGTTGGTTTCCTTATCTTTACTATAGAGTGACATGCTAGAATGAAATGACATCTGTACAGGCATACAATTACACATTAAAAACTGCAATTACCATTACATGAGGTTCAATCAATATTATACCAATATTTATAAGACGGACCATTAGCTTCTCTTACTGACTGGAAAGTCTCTTTTTAGCATCAGTATTCTTACAGGATTTTATGGTAACGTTTCCCATTTCCACACATTACATTTGTAAACAATGGTTAAACTTAGCCAAGGATCCAACTTGGCATTCACATCTTCAAAGTTAAAGCTTAAGTGGTTGTTTTCAACCAGACAAAGGCTGACATTGTCTAGAGCCATTCTGAGAGGGTTGGAAACTCCATTTTATGAGTAAATATAAAGTTCCTAGTCGGGAGTCACCCTGTTTGCATAATAAACACAGCATTTAGCAAAGAGAGATTGTAGGAGGACTGGACTCCATTATTACCTCTGAGCTCTCTTATACTTTGATGGTAAATGGCTGGTTAGCTGATATACTTGTAGTGTTTAGTTTAGATCTTCAGACTAACTTTTAATGCTAATAAATATTAATGTTCTCAAATACCCACTGATCTCAGTGTGATTACAATGTGACACGTTCATACCCTGAGGATTGGAGGGGGGGAAATAGAAAAAGAAATATCCAGTAGCGTTAGCATGATGAGCTCAGACTCCTTTTTCGCTAACTAGGTATATTATTTGTAAACCTTAAATGTATCAGTTACTCTAACAACCATTGGTTTAAATGATGGATTTAAGGGTCCTTCACTGTAGCTTTCTGCTTTATATTTTGCTAGTGCTGCTATCCTACTGCAGTCTTTGACTTTGGCTTGGCTGTTGTCTACTTCAATAGCCCACTTTTCTCCAGCACCATCAGTTTCTTGTTTTGGCAAATCACTTGATGATAGTACTTGGTATTTCTCTGAGCCATGCTGGGGTTTCCTTTGTTCTGCAGGGCTTCTGTTATTTAATGAGAGTGGGTTTTGGCACTTGTCAGAAGGATGCCAAATATTTTTCTGCGATGTCACATCACTTCTACACTCCATGTTATTGCTTGGCAGTGGAGTTTGGTACTTCACAAAGTCACACCAGGTATTATTCTTTCCAGGAGTATCATCTGGATTCTTCTCCCATTTATCTGATGAGGACGACAACTGGGATCTCTCAGAATTATGGCGTGCATTCTTCTTTTCCCCAGTATTAGTTTGGGGCTTGGAAGAATCCCTTGATGGTGGTATTTGCTGCTTCTGCTGCTTTGCTGCCTTAGTACTATTTTTACACTTCTCTGGTTTATCCACCAAGGGTAACTGGGACTTCCTAGACTTTGGAGAAGTTTTCTTTTTCTCTTCCACACTCGTAGTTTCATGCTTGCTTAATTCATTTAAGGAAGGTACCTGCTGCTGCTTCTCGGCTGCAGGGGTCTTTTCGTGCTTCATTACTTTCTTTGATGATACTATTTGGTTCTTCTTAGGGTTGCACACAGTTTTCATCCTTACTGCAGTATCCTTTTCTAGAAACAACTGTTCATTGCTTGAAGGTAACTGGCATTCTTCAAGATGACAACCAGTTTTTCTTTCTTCCACAGTTTTATTTGCATGCTTCCCTGTATCACTTGATGATGGCACTTGGTCATTCTTAAGGTTACTCAAGACATTTATTTTCTCTGCCGTATTATTTTCATGTTTTGTTGATTTATTTGACAGGGACACTTGGAATTTCTCAGTATTACAACAGGTGTTTTCATCTTCTGCTATGCCGTATTCATGCTTCACTAAATCTCTTGATGGCGTTTGGTGCAAGTTCCAGATGGTATTTCTCACTCCTTGAGTGTTAACTTCTTGTTTTGGTGGGGGTAATTGGCGTGTCTCAGAACTATGAATAGTCTTTTCCTTTGCTAGGTTATCATCATGCTTCATAGGTTCATCTTTTAGTGGTAAGTGGCATACCTCAGAATTATGCAAGGTATTTTCATCTCCTGCGGTAGTATTCTGCTCTTCTATCTTGTTGTTTTTATGCTTCTTTCTCTCCTCAGATGACAGCATTGGGTACTTTACATCTTTGGGCAAGTTTCTTCTCTCTGTTGCACTGCTCTGTTCATAGGGTGGGGAAGACTGATATTTCTCTGAGTTTTCTTTGGCTTTAACCTTTTCTTGATTCACTGTGTTACTTGAAGTTGGCTTTTGGTTCACCTCCAACCTGCACAAAGGGCGTCTCTTTAGTGCAGTATTATTTCCATGCTTTCCCAGCTCATTTGGTGAGGGCAATTGGTGCTTCTCAACACTGCAACTGGTATTCTTCACTTCTCCATTATTATTTTTGCACTTTATGAAATCACTTGATGATGGCTTTTGGTAGTTCTCCAGGTGACACTCAGTATTTTTCTCTACTTCTGTAGCATCCTCAGACTTCTGCAGTTCATTTGAAGGAGGTAATTGGTCCTTCCCAGAATTATGGCAAGGTTTCTTATCTTCTGTACAACTAGCTTTATTCTTCACCAATTCATTTAATGTTATTATTTTGGGGTTTTCATTACCATACCAGATTTTTCTCTGCTCTGCAGTATTGCTTTCATGCTTTGCTAGATAGCTAGATGAGGGTGAGTGGCACTTCTCTGAAACAGGGCAAAGAGCCAGATCTGCAGTGTTATTGTCAAGCTTGATGAAATCCTCTGATGCCATTTGCAAAGTCTCTAAATGACACAAGGTACCCCTTTCCAGAGCACTGCGATTTTCAGAATTTGCCAGTTCATTTAATGAGGGTAACTGTTTCTCACCAAAATTCTCTTCTGCCGTAGTACAGCTGTGTTTCACTAAATAATTTGACAATGGCAAAAGGTGGTTCTTGGTATCATAATGGATATGATTTCCTTCCACATTATTATTTTTCTCCTCTTGGATGATGTTCGATGATGGTACGTGTTGTATCTGATCGGCATCTGAAAGTGGTACCTTAGTGCTGAAATTATCAAGATTATTTTGCAGACTAAGTGTTTGGTGAGGCTGTAGTTCTTGTATTGTTTTTTTAGTTTGCATTTCACAATTGGATGACTTGTTTTGACCTATCATTGGCTTCTCTTTTTGTTTGGCTGTGCTTTTGCAATCATTCTTGCTAGAAGTAGGGAATGCTTCTTGTTCGTCATGACATTTTTCTACCTTCTCCATGATAACAGAGTGTTTGCCTCTAAAATCTGGTGCATTCTCTTGACTTGGCATCAGTGGTGGCCTTTTGTCAACAACTGCTACTTTGACAGTTGACTGTAGGTCATCAATTGGAGGCTCTACATTGCAAGATGCCTGAACTACGGGGGAGAGAAATGATGGAATATTTTCCGATACTTTCTGTTCTGGGAAACATTTTTGGCTTGCAAAGAGGGGTTCTTTTTTAGACACTGTGAACTCTATTTCTGTCACCACTGGATTGCTTGTGTCCACTGTTATTAAAGGAGATGAGATTCCTGAAATATGCTGGGGACTGAGTGCACTGGATCCTCCACTTATACCATCATAAGGCAAGGTAGTAAGTGGATTGACTTCGCTAACGTTTTGAGCAGCATTATCGCCCGTTAACTCTGAAAATGGGTTTTGTGCATCTAACATTGTATTCCCTTTGTGGTCTAAGCTGTGTTTAGATAAGGTAGGAATGCAGTCTATGAGGGCTTTGTTTTCACAGAGAGTAGAAGAGCTGTCGAGATTAGGAAGAGATTCGGGGCCTTGGTTTGTAGAATCTATTTTAGTCTCAACAATGTCCTTTTCATCAGTCACGACCTTGGGCGTTACATGTTGTGCAGTCTTTAACTGCCCTTTGTGCTCTCCTTCTTGTGTCCTAATTTCTGGCACTTTATTCTTGTCAGGCTTAACATCACATTTGCCGTAGGAGACGCTTGTCCCTCCCAGCTGAGCGTTATGATCAGAAGGCTGCAGAATTTCAGTTTTGTTTGCTGCCCAGCTCTGAGGATGGCTAATTTCAGTAGCCACGCTGAACCTGGCCATAGGGACGGTGGTACACACTAAATCCTCAGTCAGAGGGCTATTTATACCTGGGGCTGTTATCACTTCTGTTGGCATCACTCTAACTTGTGGGTTTTGAATGGCTTTTTTAGTTGGGACCTTTTTACTCTTCTTTTTCTCCCCTTTGCATAGCAGCAATGTTTTCACCTCTATGGCTGAACAAATGGAACTGGTTTGTTCAAATTTTTCTTTCAGTTTGGACAGCACAGAACTCTTGCTGATTATTTTTGGCATGTTCTTGTCTGCCTCCTTCTTTTTCCATATTGGAGAGTTCTCCTTAGCTTGTTTTTCCTCTGCAGCTAAAAAGGTCTGCAGGATGCTTTTCACTTTGCTTTTCCCACCTGAGCCAACCCATTTGGCTCTTTCACTGGGTGCTAGTTTTTTGCCCTTCTCTTCTTTTTCTCCACATCCTTTCTTCTCCTTGTTTTTGTCTAGTTTATTAACAATAGAATTTAGACAGCCCCTGTTCACCCACTGCTTTTCTTTTATTATCAGTTTACCCACCTCTCTTGTCTTCTTTCTGTAAGGCTCACGATTGTTGTTCATGAACTTTGACTGCAAAAGCTGGAATCTTGTGGGGCGCTTGCTGCTGGTGGTGCTCTGACGTTCACGATTGAGACTCATCTTGTTTTCTTTCCCCTCTGCCCATTTTTCCTTCTTCCTCTGCATCTCCGGATCGCAGGCTGCGAGGTCTGTGACATAAAACAGCAGGCTGCTGAGGACAGCAAAAGCCCCTGGTTCTGTTGTCATCCTACTGAGCTTCTTCTTCAACACCAGAGGATCGATCAGCATCTTATCACCACAAAACGTGGTACATTTCCTGCTGCATAAAAGAAAATTAATTCTCTTTCTAAGTCATCAGTTTCTGCTTCCTTATTCCTTTTAATTACATGTTCTATCGTATAAAGCAAAAACAAACACTTCAGCTCAGAGGTTCCCAAACTGTGAGTTGGGTTGCGCCGTCTGCAAATGGGGCTGATATCTCAGTTAATATCAGATGTATTTTTCATATCTGTTGAGATCTGGGATCACAGGATTATAGTTAAATCTCATACAGGCAAAACGTTTGGGAACCACTGCTTAACATTAACAGCACCATGGTTAGTTGCCTACTAACAGCATGCATAGTCATTTAGAAGCTACTTTTAGCGAGTGTGTGCAGATGTTTAACAACAAAATACATAAGAAGCACCATACTGGGTCAGACCAATGGTCCTATCACTGGCAGTGGCAGCTTCGGTTGCTTCAGGGAAGTGCACAACAGGTCATAATGGAGGTACTAGCCACTCCCAGCCCTCAACAGTTAGAGGTCCCATCCTCAGTCTGCTATTACCTCTGTATATTACGACACTTGTTTAAACGTCTTACAGTACTGAACATTCACAAGGCTAAATAACACTAATAATGATGAGCCAATCTGACCTTTGGCATTGCTCTCTAGTCCTGCACTTTTGCTCCCAATCTATGCCAAACATTTTAATTCCTGCTAAACGATAAAGGGGATGAGAACATAGCCATAAAACAAAACCACTGTGACTTCTCAACAAATAAATAATTTAAAGGGGGGTGGGGGGAGATTTGGGGAGTTAAATGTACCCCTGGCTGGTTTTTGGATCTGGATTATATTATTAATATTTATCTATTGCTTTCAGTCTTCAAAGTATTTTACAGTTCTTATCAAGTTCATCCTCTCAACAACTCTGTGAAGGGTTGTGGGAAGGGAGTGGATCATTGCTATTAGTGGCTACGGTGTTGAACTTGGACCTGGGAGTCCATATTCTTCTTAGCCATGAACTCACTGGGCAACCTTCGACAAGTCACTGTCTCAGTCGGCCTCAGTTCTCCATCTCTAAAATGGGAAGATTACCTACCTCACAGGATTGTTGTGAGGATGAGCAATAAGGATTGTAAAGCACTTTGAACATGAAAAGCATTATATTATTAATAAATATTATTTTGATATAATTTATTGTATCCACTAATTACATTATTTTATATAATATAATTAATTATTATTACAATCCAAATTATATCTATTCAATTTAAGTAATATTTTTTAATTGTATAAGAATTTATTTTTTATTACAATCCAAATTATACTAGATATATTTATTGGATATACTATTTCCCACCATTTATTATTGAAATCCTTTTTCTCCCAGCATTAAACAATATATCTAGCATCACCTAAAGTTAAGTGAAAATCTCATTTTAATTTCCCATTCATTGGGTGGGAAATACCCCTTCAAATCAGTTTCCCAAAAGAATCATACCAATGGTAAGTGTTACAGACCCAGAAATATAGCATTTTATGTAAGAATACCCGTTGGCCATGTCACTTGACTACTTTCTCCTTTCAGTATTTAATCTGGAGTAGGAAATCTGGCAAGCTGTAGCTACACTTCAGTTTGAAGAATTAGGCCTTCAGGCAGCTGGGGATTTAGGAAGTTATTTAACTGACGTTCATCAGTTACTAAATAAAATACTGAACTCAGCGCAAAAGCTGTTGAGTGAAGTCAACAATGGACAGTTCTAGGGAAAAAAGAACCCCCACAGGGGTGTCAATTTTCTAACACCATACAATCTTAAAGGTTAATTCACTGTGCAATAAACTAGCTTGTGAATGGGTTTGAGCTAACATTACGGGAGAGTATCAATTTTATACCTGTTCCTTTATAAGCAGAAGTAACCATGGAATGACATAATAGCTCCAGTGAATTAGAAGGACACACCTATCATTGACTTCAGTGAGCCAGGATTTCACCCCTGATGTAGAATAGTAAAATGCTCAGGCAGTACTAAGAAAGATTATAGGGCTTCCCACACCCCACACCTCCAGGTTTGTGAAGAATTTCCCTCAAACTATATTCATATAGATTCTGTAATGATCAGGGATCTGTGGTCTCTGCATTTTCTCCGCTGGTTGAAATGGGGGAAATGCAGTGAATACGTGTTCCTGTGCATCAAAATGGTATCCACTGTAGTCCCCACTGATACCAATAGTGTTATTTCAGTGGTGCTATTGCGGGAATAAAGTGTCATGCATTATAAATAAGGATGAGAAAATTTGGCCTGCAGAGCTGCATATCAAATATATATGACAGTGAAAAATTACACAAAAAGCAGTGGGATGAAGGGGTTCTGTTGAATAGAAGAGGTTCTGTTTTTTATAGCAGCCTTGTGGATGTATTAAAAGACCACCAAAAAAAAAGTTTGACAACTGGCTGGTGTCTAGTACAAACAGTCTGTGCTGGGTTTTAATTGTGAATGCCTACATCTCTGTGTACAGCAGGTGTTTTGTCTGTGCACAGTGCAAACAGTAGCATTTGAGAATAAAGATGCCACCCTCACTGAAGTCATGACGTATATATTAAATAAATATGCAGAAGGATCTATTTGTTACAAGCGGTGTTAATCTCCAGCTAATGCTCCCCTTCATTAGTTTAGATTTCAGCCCTCTTCTCATTACAGATGGTTGGAATTTGAGGAAGAGAGAGATTAAGCCTTCTAGCTCTTTTATAGTCTCTTTGAGGGTGTCTTTAGACATAATGTCAACAGGTGTTTGAATGTATGTTTTGACCTTGATATGAATACTGGTTTGGCCCTGTGTTCACCATGTGGCGCTGCTTAAACACACAGCCCCTCTTGGGGCAAATCGGTGTTTTGCTTGCCACCCAATCACAGCATGCAAGCGTTGCTGCCTCTTTCCCCATGTTGTCCCTGCTAACATGCCATGCGATATCATTAGACACCACATTGGCCACATGTTCAGCTGGAACATGCAAATTGTCCTTGTGATGCAATGGTGTTCACATCGTGTGTTCAATTGGTGTTGGGATTGTTATGGTGCTTACACGCAACCATGTGCCCTAACTCCCTTGAATGTGCTTAGGGGTTTTGACACCCGATCTTTGTTATGTCTAAAGATGCCCTTACAGTCATAAAAATCTCCCAATGGGAAGCACGTGCCAAAAATTCACTGTATTTCTATCAAGATCTGTGATGCAGCTAGGAATGTAATTTGGGGATTTTAAAAAGAATAAAAGAATTAAACACTAAAAGAAAGAGGGGGGGGGGGGAATAGTGCTTTCTGTTTCTTCTAATGGTCTTTTTCCCTGCTTGCCTGACCTTTTGATTGTAAACACCTCAGGTCAGCGATTGGCCTTCTTGCTTGTCAGGAAACTGCTTCGCACTCTGCGGGAATTGCCGTAAAGTTCCGTCAGGCAGAAGAGAGAAATGCATGGGCAGGCACTTTAGTTATTTAGGGTGCTGTCTTGTGGCAGAATTACATGTGTTAGAAGTTAAGATGAGCATGAGTCCCATTGAAGCGAGTGGAGCTTGTGCTCATGCCAATTGCTAGCATACGCGCTACCGGGCTAGAGGATCGCATTCACACTTATTTATAATCATATGCATAGCACTCATCACTGTAGTATGAGCACCAGCAGTCTGATGAACTAATCGGCTGAAATGTAGCCTAATCCCACTGGCTGACTAATTCCAACGAAACCTTTGGACGCTGCCGTAACGCTGCCATGTCACGAAACTGAGGACAGCCAAGTTCTGTGACTACTGGCAGGGTGTATTCTGTGCGGATGGAAGTAAGGCTACTTTGGTGAGAGGAGGATGAGGCTTTTGCCAACTCTCTCTTTTTTAATCCTTCTGGATCCTGACCCTCTCTTTGCTGGGGGTGTGGAGGTTTTCTGTAGCTTCAAGGTGACAATAGGAAGAAGTGGGGACTTCTGTGGTATTTTAAAAAACAATAGATGTTAGATGTGTGGGGTGGTTTTGTATTGTATAACAGACTTTGTGGGGTCGAGATGGTTTATTGTTGACTTAGGAAAGAACCTAGAATGCTTTCTCCTCTCCTTTCACAGCATTTTCTGATTCCATTCAAGTCAATGGCTACATTCTAATTGACTTCAAGGGAATTAGGATTTCCGCCCTGAGTCACTCTGGGCATCAGGAAACTGAAATGAAAACTGCCCTCAATTTTTGCTGGCACTTCAAAAGAACTTACATTCCCTAACATTATTTCCTAGCTCCCTGGCAGTTAGGAGGTCTGGGTTTCAGAAGTGCTGAGCACTTAGCAAATCTCATCAGTGCCAGTGAGAACTGCTGATGCTTAGTGCTTTGAAAAAAATAATAATCAGGAATTCCACCACTGAGAAGACAATGAGTCTGATTGTTGAGTTAATGTACTGCTTGTCAGGGGGGGCGAAGGATGGCAGAGTCGTGTAAGCCTAAGGAAGGAGCTGAGGATTTCTCCAGTGGAAAATAGTAACGCCCACTGGCTTTTGGAAGTGTTCTCTTTGGAATGGTTAATGTCAAAGCCACGATTCCATGGGAAAGTTCACTGAAATCCTGTGCTATTTGCTTCCACACATTCAGACTCCTTTGTGGTTTCTGTATACCATTTGTATAATCTATTCTTGCTAAATAGATGTGCCCAACTCACATCAACATGCCTTTTTTCTTCTTCATATTTCAGCTATTGTTTAATGATAGTCTCTGTCTGCTTATGTTCAGTTAAATAAGTTATGTACAGTTAAGTAAGAGTTCGGTCTGCTTATGAACTCCCCAGCAGTTCTCTTGGATGCTCATAGCATACATCGTACAGTTAAGTAAGAGTCAGTCAGTGCTGCGGTCAGTAGTGGATTGTGGTGGTGTGTCCCTGTCGTGCTTTGCAGGGCTAATCACAGTGCAGAGCTTTATCACAGGGCAAATTGACCAAACACTTTGCTTGCTCTAAGCATAGACCTGTATGCTGGTCAGAAAATTGAGGTGTGGGGGAGGAATCTGTTTTGCCCTTTTTGTGGTAGGATATGCAGTCAGCAGGCTCTGCACTTTACAGCTGGAGCACCATGCTGCTGGCCTTACAACACAGCTCAGGAAGCTGAGCGAGCATCCCCTAGTGATGACAAGGACCCCTATCCTTAACTATTAGGGCTGGCCAAGTGGAAATCAGTCTGTCTCATGGGGGTGGGTTCTTGTGATACCCCCTGCCACACACACTCACTGGTCTATAGACTTCAAGCAGGCCTGGTTGTGGAGCTAAACCTTAGTTCCACGTTCAAAGCCTGAACAAATGGAATGGAATCCTCCCCAAGGGTAGCATCCAGGACACACTGCACAGGCTCCATGTGGTTTTGACTGTGCCCTTCTGGCTGTTGCTGTTGCTGTGGCAGCGCATAAAGTTTTTTTCTCTTGGTGTTCTGTGGTTGTAGAATCACTATTCATACCACTGGCTGGCAGCTCTCTCAGTGCTGCACAGAGGATTGAGGGGTTGATGTGAATTGTGGATTCTCTCCATAGTCATTCCCCCCTCCAGCACCATTCCCTCTGACACCTCAGAGGCCTTAAACATCATCACCAGAGGCTGGAGAATTTGATCCATATTTAAATGTCTGAAAAGTAAAGTTTTACATTGGCTTTAGCCTGCCACGCCAACCCCAAGTACCAATTGCTAGCATGAACGCAACCCTGCTACAGGATTGCTGTAACAGGCTCTGGGATGGTCATGGTGTAGGAAGCATTAACACACACACACACACACACACACGTGTGTGAAACAAATAGGGAAAGAGTTAACAATTTTACATTCTTTCCCCACTCACGAAGGCCTGAATAGCACATCAGGGCCACCTGTGGAAGGCTAGAGGAGTTACTCTCCTTGCAGGCTTTGGGAAGTGGTGCCTGCGGAGCTGTACGTTTGTTTCAAAGCAGAGACTGTGTAAGTTATTGCAACTCTGGATGTGGACTGTGGTGTTTATTTGCCTTTTAAAATACTCCACTGCCCTACAATTGCATTCACACTGTTATTTAGAACCACTTGTATGGCATTCATCTCTGTTTTATCTGAGCACAGGCAGTCTTATGAACCACCACACAAGCCTACGTACCAGTTCAGATTTCTTTAAGCAATATATTCCCAGGAGTGCCAGTTTAGAGAGTATGCCCACAAGAGCAGTGCCTCCCACATTAGTACTGGAAAGAGCTATTGTGGATAGCTTCCCCTCCGCACAGAGTCAGTGAGAAAAAGAAACATTCAGGTCATTTAACTGTCCAGGTGAAAGTCATATCCTTTCCTTAAATGAAAGTATTTTAAATTTTCTTAATTTGTTTTATTTTTAAAACATTTATGCTGTTTGCATTTTGTACTCCACACACAGCTTAAACAGCTAAGTTACGCAGGTCCTAAATTACTCAGGAACTGTTTAGCATGCAGTATCAGCATCATGATTTAAAAGGGTTTTTTTTTGTTTTTTGTTTTAAAAAGCTGGCCAGCCAACCCTATTAACCAGAAATAGCCCATTGCTGGCCCAAAACTGCCACTTAAAAACAGGGATCTGTGTTCACTGTATTTTTCCCATTGTTGCCAATGGGGGAAACACAGTGAACATGGGTCACTGCTTAAACTGAAGATAAAAGGGGGGAAGAGAACACAAAGTAGAAACTATTCTGTTTCCCAGGCATGGCTGTAGGACACGTAACTTCTGATTGTTCCTAAGAGGTTGTGACAAATTCGGCTATTTGCTTCCTGTTTGCACTAGCAAGAGGTAGGGAGTTTTTCCTCCATCGACTGAGCAGTGTTAAATTACTGTTGATCATAAAATGCTCAGCATGACGATTCTTGTCTCAGTAGTTTTTTCTTAACATTAGCAACCTGAAGAAGGCAGCAGGTAGTCCCCACAAGGGGGTTCATGATTAAGTTAAGTTTGAGGTGGCAGTTAGGGGAAATGAACAATGTAGCAACTGGGAGCTGAGGGATGGGGTGGTATTCTAGATGACAAGATAAAACACACCCTTAGAAGTCGACAGGGATTGATCTGTCAACAGCTTAATTCTCTCCATAAGAATAGAACGTTAGTTGGCTCTTGGTCCAAGTCAGATGGTCATGATGGGGGAAGCCAAAAGACTGATTTAGTCTTGGGCCTATAAATGGGATCTTGAAATCTTCTGGCTTTTCATGTCATTTGATTCAAGGAATTGCCTGGTTTCTCTCCCTGGCTACGGAGATTCCACACTGATGCATACATTTTGTTATGTCTTAAATAAACTTGTGGCCATGAGTCACTATCAGTTGTTTGTTATGAGCCACAAAAATAATTGTGGGGCTTTAGGGGAGTTTTGTTTTTGTTTGTTCTAGAAGGTGCTTTCACTACTTCATTGCTCCAGACTGCAGAAACTACTTTTGATAAATTAGATTTTCTCTTCTGTTTCTGAAATCAAATTGTGTATACAAGGGACACCTGATGGGAAAACTCTGATAAACTATAAAAGAACAATATTGAACAGTGACAACGGATCAATAAAAAAATGCAATACCACCATCGATTGTAAAAGGTTCAACTAAGAATATAAAGAGCTGCCTAACTGAGTCAGACCAACGGTCCATCTTAGCCCTGTATTTTCACAATCTGACACGGCAGCAAGATTTCAAATCCATCTCTCCAGGATCTCTAGCAGAGGCCTCACCTGGGCACGCTACCTACGACTCTCCAGGATCCCCGGCAGAGGCCACACCGAGGTAGGCTACCAGAGATCCTGAGTCAGAAATGCTGGGGATTTAACTTGGGATCTTATACATGCAAAGCATGTGCTCTACTACCTGAGCCACGGCACATGATCCCAACTAAATATAACTACATTTGAGGAACTATTTCCCACCACCCCCCCCCCCCCAAAATGGGGGTTTTTTTTTTTTTTTTCCTGGATAGAGGAAAACTTAGATGCATGAAAGGAAATCCTACCTTCTGCAGGATAATATTTCTCTCTTCATTATTGCTGAACTTATTGCAATGAATGCTAGAGGCTTCAGAAACTAGATGCTTTCAGAAAAATCTCAATATTCCCTTTTATAAAATCTCAGGTACATCTTTGTGTAAATTATTCCCAAAATAAAAGGAAAACAACCAGCAAAGATGCAAAGAGGGTACACTATAAAATATGAAATCTTCAGTGTTTTCATAAGGTGGATCATAAGTTAATATAGTCATTGCTTTGCAGACTCTCTCACCTACTATTCACAACTGTGTGATCAATTCAACTGATTTGCATCACATAACATTCCTGAGATAATTAAAACCATAATTGATATGGCTAAATTATACGAGGAGTGTGTTTCTGTATTCTTGGCTATCTGTTTAATACAGTTCAGCAGCTAGAAATAAAGAGGAGAGCCAGCACTGTGGGTCTAGCCAACTCTGCATAGACCACACACACAAAGAACTTTGATGCTGTTCTGAGCATGGAGAATGGACCCCCTCCTCCCCCTATGCGCAGTCCCAGTAATGCTGGATGCAGAGCCCTGAGCACCCAACCTTGTTGTGATTAGTGCAGATTGGCTCTCTTTTGCCTGCTCCACTTCAGTATGGCAATTGTGGACTGGGGTCATGGCCCCATTCCAAGCCCAGTCCATGTGTGCAAAACTCACCCTCCATCTAAAGATTATAGCTGAGGGATCCAATTTCAGGATGGGTCACTGCAGCAGTAAGTGTTGTTAGTGTTATTTACTTAGACTAAATACTATTTTAAAAAACTCATTCATATAGATCATTCCCTTTTTAATGCAAGAGTAACCGTTTTCTTCTAGGCTTCCTTGCTAGAGAAATTCTTAGCCATGTGAAACGCTGCATAGTAGTCTGACCAATGCTCTATCACAGCAGTCTGAAGACCTCAAGCAAAAATCGTGGTACAGACACAGCAACACGTAACAGTCTGAAAACAAAGCAACATGTAGCAATCTGAAAATAAAGAGTGATGCTTAGGAAGAATATCAGATTAATTTATTTACAAATATTTCAGGCAGTGGTTTTGTTTTTGTTGTTGTTCTTAAAAAGGATATTTAGAAGGATCTAGAGTGGAAAAACATAATGCAGAAATGTTAGATACAGTCGTCTTTTGCTGTACCTTGAACACAGGGTTGGCATTTTGTCTTTGGAAGCTTATCACATAACAATACATGTGCACCAATAGTGATGACAAAGGTTTGACATTTTATTATGGGATAATTTGGAAGTAAGTGTCACAGAGACATAGGGTTTAAGGGAAAGGAGTGGGGGTGGAGAGGGGAAGGAGGGCAGAGGAAGAATTGCCAAGTTTAAAGATCACAGGAACATCCTCATACAAGGGCAATGCAATTAGTTTGGCAGAAATTAGTGTGCCTCTAGCATCAGTTGTGTAAGTCAGTTTCATGTGTATGCGAGGGAATATTGGTAAGTGATGGGTTTTTTAAGGAATTGGCATTATAGCACATGAGGCAACATCAGATAATAAGGGGGAGGTAGGTTTTAACTTAAAAATGAATGTGCCTACCTTATACTTTCAATAGCAAATAGGATAATCAGAAATCCCTAGAATATTTACAGTGTCCAGTTGCTCTCACACTGCTTAGCTAACTGTACTTGCACACATTCTCTGTAATGGAGTCTAGCTAAGCCCCATCAGCTTGCAGCAGTGTTATCACAATTAGGCAGTCATCCACAGTGCTCAACATAGAAAGAGAAAATGGCAGAAACAGCTTTACTTTTCTTCTGTGGAGAGGCGGTAAAGAGTCTCGCCCAATTGCTCGAGTCTCTCCCTTTGTTCAAGTTCCTGGTACAAGCCCTTGGGAACCTTGTTCATGCTGTAAAGTAATCCGTACAAGCAGCCAGCAATAGATCCTGTGGCTGCACACTCGCCTATAAAATTAAACACAACAGCACCCAGTTTTGTTAGCATCATTTTTGTCTTTACAACTGAAAATTGCCCATTACTTTAAGGAAGTTATCACTACGTAGAGAAGGAAGTGTTAAGTCACTAATGCAGGAATTATCCTTAATTGGGGGTAATGTCAAGGAGACTTTTGGAATGGTGGTATGAGAGATTTCACCAACCACTTAACTGTAATCTCAACCCCCTTCCTTTGCCAGCAGCAACTGTACACTCTGCATATCAGAAAGAAAAAGTATTTCCCCCGAATCTGCTGTACTCTCTGGACAGCTGCAAGGAAGTGGACAAAAGCAGGCAAGCAGTACAACAACCTATCCTCTCATAACACTATTTGCCATTAATGAGCATTGGATTTGATGGAACAATGTGCAGTAAACATGCATAAACCCAGTGCCCTGTGTTTCCTGCACAGAAACTGTTAATTTCTGTGCTGAGATCATCATGTTGGCTCACAAACGAGGAAGTTTGGGTGCAGCAGGAGAACCATGTGGAGAGTGCAAGAACGTAATGTTTGGGAAGTGTGTGTATAGAGGGAAAAACTCATGGGGGTAAGAAACAGTGATTTCAACCTTTTGAGAGAGTGGCACTTCTTTCATTCAAATGAAAAAGAACTCCTACTGGGGTATGTATTGATTTTTAAGCAATTTTAAGAAATAAAAGGCAGTCCTTCTTTTAATTACAATGCAAAACATTAGTTAAAATTAAAGATAGCTTGGGAACTAAAAATTAATAACTCTAATTGATACAATAAACTGTGAAGTAAAGAGATTTTTTGGCTCATTACAAGAGTTCGTAACAATCTGCTGTTTACCCTTTATTGTGTTTAAGCTCTTTAGATTGCCAATAACCATTTGCTTCATAGAGCTGCCTTCCAAACCCTAACACTCTATACTATCTGAGCGGCTGCTATCACAAGCTAATCAAACCTAGAGTAAAAACAGTCGTGACGTTGAATCACTCTGGCCCAATCTGACCCGGACCTCACCTGTACATCTGTGCAGTCACCGCCAGATGTTGGCGCAGTATTGCCCCGGGCTGTGTTAGCTTTTTTTTTGTTTTCTGTTTTTTTTTTATTACTGATTTCATTTTTTTTGCTAAGGCCCAACTGACCGGGCCAAAGCAGGCTATTATGTTATGGTATGGTCCAGATTGGGGCTTATCATGACTGCCTGTCATGGTGGGGCAGGGCACTGGGAGCAGCGTGGGTGGCTAGCCACACACACATCTGTTGTATCCCTCCCCAGGTGGCATGGGCAGCGGGACAGTGGCCCGGTCCCGGGCACATATGCTCAATGCCCTGACACAGCCTAGAAGCAAGGCATCTGCCATGGATTTCCGTCCCAGGCAGTACATGTATTTTTACCCCTAGTCTGTATTTAGCTCAGTTTCAGTTTATCTTCTTTACTCTTGCCTGAAGAAGGGCTCTGTGACGCTCAGAAGCTTTCACACACTCACTAACAGACGTCTGTCCAATAAAAGGTATCATCTTAACTGCTTTTGACTCTAACAATGTATTGACAAATTGAAAATAGCAGCTAAACATAGGAGGGGGGCAAACCTCAAACTGGGGTATTGGTAGCACTTTTAACCAAACAGGAGATGCGATAGTCATCACAGACAGAGTGGTAGGACAGTGAGTCTCCAGTGGACAGGCACCAAGGTTAGCGGGGCTGAGAGAGGACTTGTTCCTTGGTCACTGAACACCAAAATAGTGAGATGGCTGGTGCTGCTGATACAGTGGAAAGGACTCTGCCCTCTGCAGCACTGCATGTGCCAAGGGCCACTGCGCTGCTTGCTATTTGAGCCATGAAACCTCAAACCTAACCCTTTAGGGATTTGCTTACATAACACGGTGGTAAAGAGCAGCAGCCACAAGGTTGTAACCCCTTGCATCTGTTCAGATGAGTACAGCTTCAAGTTAACAGCCCCTATTCCCAGAATATCCCTGCTTATTAAGCAAGGTAACAACCTCCCCTTTTGTCTTGTACACTCCCTCTGCTTATGTTAACAAAAGTGAGGGTGTAGTCTGTTAAGGGTTTATTATTGTACATGATTAGGGAACACGTAGTAAGTGAATCCTGTACTGAAACTACATGTGACCCAGTCCACAGGCACTTTAGTTAATTGAATCTTGTTTGTGAAGTACATTAAGAGCCCCAGATGCAGTGGAAGTGGCAGTAACAACAATGATGTCAAATAAATGATCAGCAAGAGACAGTATGGGCAGATTGGACTCTAGTGAAGGAGGCTACATTCCTACTTTAAAGTTCCTCTCTACTGCAGCAGTGATCATTTTGCTATTCAGATGTGGTCAATTCTCATGCTTGGACTTCTGAAATGAACAGAAAGATTACTCACCCCCATGGAACATTGCTCGGTTGCAAAGTTCTATCCAGTCACCACCACATCCTAAAAGAGCATCATATGCTATCATGGGTGCATCATGACCTCTCCTTCCACCACGACCTTCGGAACTCCATCTCTTATAAGTCTAAACAGACAAGTGTAGATCAGCCACATGAATTAACAGCAGTTGCAGTTTCTCAGTACTTCTCCAATTCAGACTTGCACGCTCTGGAGCATTTATTATTAACAAACATTTCTATAGCGCCAGCAGTATACCTGGCACTTTACAAAGTAATAAAATAGACACGGTCCCTGCCCCTAGGGCTTACAATCTGAGAGACAGGAGCTGGGGGAGAGACTTAGGAAGGGGAACAGAGGGAGAGACAAGGGGTCTAACATTCATGAAGATGCGAGGTCTCAAGTGCACGTACTTGGCTTGGTTACGATGAGAATGACAGCAGGCAGGTCCATGTTGCAAGGATAAGGGTAAACCGATCGTAGGTATAGGAATAGTGGCTCAGCAGGATAAAGAGTCAGACAGAGCAGAGCGAAAGAGGTGAGTTTTAAGGAGAGATTTGAAGGTATGAAGGGAGGGGGCAAGGCGGATGTGGACAGGGAGGGAGTTCCAGGCATGGGGGGCAGCAAGTGAGAAGGGACGAAGGCGCTTAGGGGAGCAGGGAAGGCGTGGAAGGGTGAGAGAAGGGACAGAGGAGGAGCGAAGTGCACGGGCTGGAGTATGGAGGGCGATAAGTGCAGAGAGGTAGGGGGGAGCAAGGTTGTGAAGAGCTTTATAGGTGAAGACTAGGAGCTTGTGCAGGATTCGTTCAGGAAGGGGAAGCCAGTGAAGCGAAGAGAGGAGGGGCTGCACATGGTCGAAGCGACTGGCGAGGTAGATGACCCTGGCAGCAGAGTTTTGGACAGAGATGAGGGGAGAAATGTTTGCTCCCAGATAGGACTGAATAAGAGGAAGTTCCCTTCTTACTGTTTTTAACATTTTCCAAGAATTAGTGGAGGTGCATTTCTGATTATTCTGTTTAGTGGTAGCACACAATTAATTTTAGTTAATATTACTATTGCAGCACCTCCTACTACTGCCATATCATAACGGTCACACTGCTTTGAAAATTAGAAGCCAAAAATGCTCATTAATCCCTCCTGGCTGCAATCCTGAAACCCACTGAAGTCAGTAACAAAACTCCCATTGCATCCTTTGCCCTTGAGGAAACTGTTCTGCATTCTCATATTTTTTAATCCAATTCACTTCTAAATTACCCATTCAGTACATCTACCACCACTTTCCCCTTTAACATTTTTAAATTCCTTCATTTCTAAATATTTATTTATTTATTTATTTATTTAATTCAATTTATACCCCTCCCCTCTTTCACACAGGTAACTCAAGGTGGTGAACACAAGTGCAATAAAAGCAACAATACATTATAAAATAAAAAATATGAATATAAATATAAATACAGTATCATAAAATCCAAAGCAGCATCTCCCTGGAGGCCTTAACCAACCAGGATGGGCATGGATCTAACTCACGTGTTATGGCCCAAACAAACCCCAGGACATCTGTTGCCTCGGCAGGTGTCACCGATTGAAACTCATCCCATAAAACGCGACCAGGCAGAGCATTCCTAACCTCTGACTCTGACATTGCCTCCAAAATGGCAGAGTTGAAGTCATGCTCAACGCGTGTGATTTTATCCACAAAGTATGCTAAAAACATGTCACAGCAGGCCTTAGATGACTCCGGTTCCAGGCGGAGACAGGGTGGACTGACCAGCCCCCTCAACACCCGGAACAGCTCTGTTGGACAGGACTGAGCGGATGCTATGAGGGCAGCAAAGAACCATTTCTTTGCTGACCACACAGCCATGGCATTGACCTTCATAAATGCTCTATGCTGCAATCAATCGTCTTGGGCGTGAGTATGGCGCCGCTGTCACTCCAACTGTCTCCCTTCATGCTTGAGCCACCCCAGGTCCTCCGTGAACCATGAGGACCTCCAGTGATGAAATGCTGGGAGCGGATGCTTAGGAGCAACCCGATTGACGGCCTCATCAAGCCAGATGTTCCAAAAAGCCACAAGGTTATAGATGGAGTGACTATCGAGGTCAACAGGTATCTCCCCCAAAGCATTCCGGAATCCCTCTTGTTCCATAAGTGTTGGGGGGGTGGACCATCCTAACGGGTCCTGCACCCCTACGGATAGGCAGACATGCTAGGATGGAGGTTCGCAGGAGGTAATTATCCGACCATGTCAAGGGAGAACTTTCCACTCCCCCAAGCATCGGACCCCCCACCTCAAGTTCAGTGTAGAATACCAAGTCAAGAGTATGTCCCCCCTCATGTGTTGGGCTCACTAACACCAGGGACAGACCCATGGTTGCCATGATGGCCATGAATTCCTGCTCCACCCCATGCAATCTAGACTCAGCATGGATGTTGAAGTCCCCCCAAGACAATAAGCTTAGGGGACTTCAAGACCAGATCTGAGACCAGAGCAGCTAGAGTAGTCAGGGATGCTGCTGTACAGTGGGGTGCATGGTACACTAGCAGAATCCCCACCCTGTCCCGGGACGGATCCCCTGGTCCGTCTTTGGCCAAATCAACAAGATGGAGGTCCTCTATACAAGACTTGGTCTGCACTGAATACCACCGAATGACCAAACCATTCCTGAAAACAACAGCTACACCCCGTCTCTGACCCTCCAGCCTGGGCTAGTGCTGAACAGAGTACCCAGCTGGAATGAGGTCAGCTAGAATAGGCCCCAACATCTCATCCAGTCAGGCCTCTGTCACACACATGAGGTCGGCAACCCAATCCAAGGAGGAATCATGGATGATGGAAGATTTGTTGGCCAGCAACCTCGCGTTAAACAACACCAGCGACAGGCCAGGGTCGCCTGAAGCCTCGCTCCTCTGGTTACCTGAGTCCAGGGGGTCTGAGCGAGGGACCGGCACTAAACACAGATCCCTCCACTTGCGATGGTATCTCCCCACTCTAGGGCCATAATTTCCCCTCCCCACAACGATCACAATCGCTGCCGCTGTCACACACCCCCCCCCCGGGCAAACAGCCACCAGCCCAACTCCCACTTTCCGACTGGCTCCTCACCAGGGTGGCAGAGGGGAGACACACACCCCCAGCCAATCCCATCCCCTCCCCTTAACCCATCCCCCCCTCTCACTAAGGGATAAACCTCCCCTCCCCCCAAGCACATCCCCGCTCATCCTTAGCCCACGATCCCCACCCCTGTCTCTCACAAGGGGTTAGACCCCCCCTGAAAGTGCATCCTGTCGCTCTTACCAGCTAGGAGGCACCACTCAACCCCCCCACCCCCACCCCTGCTCTCAACAGAGGGGAAAACTACTCCCCCCCCATTACCCCAGAAAAGCCCTAAATGAACCCCCCTAAAAATCATCCCCAACGCAACACAGGCCATCGATAACCACTGCACCAATCTGAACCCCCAGAATCCTCCCCCAGCCCCCAAGGCCCCACCCAAGGGCCCTTAGGCATGCAGCCTATGGCGCTGCCGAAGAGCATGCAGCCTAAATGGGTCCCTGCGGCTCCTCCCCATGCCGGGAGGGAATCCCCCACCCCCGCTCCCTTGTCAACAGAGGGGGTGGGGGGAGAGTGTTGAGGTCCAGGAACTGCAGGGGACTACCCTTCCTGGGCGGCACTTACCACCTGCTGCCCAGGAAGCCACCAGCAGTGGGCAGCAGGTGGTAAGTGCATCTCCAGCTAGACAGAGAGCAGGGGGAACGTGCAGGGGCGTGAAATTTCATTTCAGATTTCTTTCTCTAGAACTTCTTCTACCAGGGCCCTTAAATAGTGGTTGGAACAGCAATGATATAAATTAGTTCAAAGTATAAGAGTGAGAATTCTTTCACCACAACAGACCTATCAATTGTTCAGTGGAGCTTCAAACAGGCCCTGCAAATAGGTTCATCCTTTACCTCCCCAAAATCTCCTACTCTGAAATGTTTCTCTTCTGTCTATACATTTATATCAAACACTCAATTTTGTTTAAAGATGGGCCTGCTTCCCGCCTCGTCCCCCCCCCCCAAGGTATAAGTTACTATATATGTAATTTCAGTTAATTGGTCTTTAAGGCAAAGCAAGCAAGGTGCTTTATGGGAACTTGCAGCTGCCTGCCCATCTTGCTACCCTGTGCCATCAGCTTCCTCCCCTCTGGATTTGGAGGGAAGAGGAAGGGGCAAAGACACCTGCACGTGCAGACTAAATGTCTCCTTCCCTTCTCCACACCAGAGATGGTTGCTAGAAAAGGGGGCTGGAAAACACATTCCGTGAACACACAAGCACTGGCCTTCCCCCACGCTGGCAGTTTCTCCAGCATGGCCAGCTCGGAATCTACAGTGTCCTTGTTCTCTGACACTGCTTTTAAACGAGGGCGCGCTGAAGCGCCCCCCAAACGCCACATTAAAGCAAAGCCGCCGGAGTGGCTTTCTCCCCGTTGCCGGCGGCGGCTGGAGACACGGGGCTTTGGAGCGGCGCGTTCTTAAGCCAGATAATTGAACTCTTAAGAACGCGCCGCTGCAAAGCCCTGTGTGCACTCCCCAGCCAGAAATAGTCTCCTGCCTAAAGCCCCACAGGACCTAGAACTGGCCCTGCACACAGCTGTAGCAACACTACACTTGGCCCCTGCATCCTATGACAGATGTGAGATGGAGTCTTCATTTACATTTCAGTGATCTTGCTTTCACTGATATGAGGCTTTACCTCTCTCTATAGTACATGCCCATCCACACACCAAACAGGGAATAGCCGCTGTCTGGGAAGCAACACCACTTCCTTTTTACATTTATATTTGTAGACAACATGCAGTGTCTTTTTGCGGACACGCTCCTCCTCTACAAGTAGACTCTGAGAGCTGAGTCCTTTACCCCTTGCTCATACTAAGAAGCACATACAAAAATGTGTTTATTTAATGTATTTGAATGTATACTCCACCCTTCCCCTAAGGCACAGGGTGGCTTATAGCATATTAAAAAGTTGAAAAACCCATTTAAAGTCCCACCCGAACACCTTAATTTTTTTCCCATCCAACCCCTATCCCACCCTGCCAAATGCTTGGCCAAAAAGATAGGTCTACATTGCCTCCAAAAATGCTCAGACGCTGACAGACCTCTAGTGGAAGGATGTTCCGCAATACTGGGGCAGCAACCGAGAATGCCTCTCTAAACGCTATGGTCATATGAACCTGGCTAGCAGGTGGTAACCACAACAGAGCACTCCCATCCAATGACAGGGATTGTGATGGAGCCTATTGGGAGATGAGGTCTTTCAGATATGTGGAACCTAGGCCACTTACTTAAGGCTTTAAAGGTCAAAAACAGCACCTTGAATTGTTCCCTACTCACATATAATTCCACTGTGGGATGGCAACAGATTTGCTTTTCGAGAGTCCCTCATTTTAGTCCATAAATTCCCAGTATTCTGTGCAAATCTGATGACTTCTGCCATTTCCCCCTTGATACAGCTGTAAGTGCATTAGTCCACATGCATCTATGGGTGATTTCAGACGAAACGGGGAGGCATTCATCCCGTCACGGAATCACCCAAATGATTCCCCGCTAGGATCACTCCGGCACGTCCAACAGACATGCGGACGCTCGGCCCCACCCTGCCCATGCTCCCCCGCCGCTGGGAATTCCGGGCCGTGGTTTCCGTCCAGATGAGACATGCCCCTTCATCGCGGTGGGGAATCGCATTCACCACACGATAGGCGCCGGCCCTGCCGGTTCAGCCGATCACGTGGTGAATGTGATTCCCCGCCGCGATTGACCGTGGCAAACATCTGGGCGGGAACTTCTGGTTCCCCAACAGACGTTACGGGGCCATTCCCCACCACAGGGTATTGACTGTGGTTGAGCGTGATCTCATAACATCTGAAAATACCCTATATCAAACGGTCACTGGGAAGATGGATGTGGGAAGACAGCGTGACTCAAACAGTCACTGGGAAGATGTGATAAACTGCTGTCAATCTCTTGATAGTGCACACATGATCTAAGTGTGGACTGTAAGAGTCAGGCAACGGTCTTTACACATTGTGTATTGTTACCATAATGAATACGGTTCCCACCAACCATCAATATGTCATATGAACAGACCATGTTTCTTATTAATTGTCCATATGGATTAGACAGAGCAATATAAACAGTGTTTGTCTTTGTTTATTACCATTTTAAGTATATTCATGTCTGTCTGTTGCAATGTTGAGGGGGCCTGCCATTACAGGCTTACTAGTTACATATTACAGATGAGGAGGCACCAGGAAATTGGGAGGGGGTTTCACCCCCCTTCCCCTGGTGACTACGGGTCTGTCCATATTTCAGAGGTGAAAACCTACTAGTGAAGAGTTTGCAAGCCCAGCTGGGTGCACAACTATAACTGAGGATAGAATTTGATCTTGCAATTGAAATGTAACTATTCTATTGATGCGGCGGGAGCAGGAGTTTATTTTAGCTCATTCTTTCATCCTGTATTAACAGGAGCAAAAAGTAGTAACAACTTACAGCCCCTGCAGTAAGAACATAAGAAGTGCCATACTGAGTCAGACCAATGGTCCATCAAGCCCAGCATCCTGATTCCTGTCCTCCGACAGTGGCCAATCTCGATTGCATGAGAGAAGAACCAACAGTCACAATGGGCAATCCATTCCCCGTTGTTCACTCCCAGCTACCAATAGTAAGAAGTTCATCCTGTAAGCTACTTGGTTAATAGCCATTAATGGACCTACTCTCCAAGAACTTATCAAGTCTGTTTTTAAACCCAGCTATACTACTGGCCTTGACAACGTCCTCTAGCAACAAATTCCATAAGTTAATTATGCATTGAGTGAAAAAGTACTTCCTTTTATTTGTTTTAAATCTGCCGGCAGCTAGTTTCATGGAGTGTCCCCTAGTTATAGTACTATTTGAGAGGGTAAATAACAGTTCCCTATCTACTCGTTCCATACCACTCAAGATTTTATAAACCTCTATCATGTCCCCTCTCAGTCTTCTCTTCTCTAAG
>QEPC01000754.1:2963485-3028987 GCA_003113815.1 Sphenodon punctatus | reverse complement strand
CCGTGATCCCCCCAGCACGTCTGTTGCGGCGTGATGGGCTGACCCCGGCGGGGAATGAATGGGTTGATTTCGGTACGGGGCCAATGGGCCCCGTAACGTCTGAAATCACCCAAGAACACCATCATCTTCTCCTGGATAATCCTACATGTACACACATTGATAATTCCCTGGATAAATGTACATTTGTTCTGGTCTGAGCTTAGTATTTGTGTGACCCTCCCCACAAATGACAAACGGCCTTAGGGCAGTTATTAGAATCTGGCATCATGTGGCTGGAGTTGTCCTCTACGGAGCATAGGTCTCAATGCAACAAGATTCAAACTAGGACCCTTGGGGCATTGTAGACAGATGAGCAGTTAAACCAGGCCACTGTGCTGTAAAAGCTTTCTCACAGGCAAATTACTTTATGTTTCAGTGAACATTACCTGTAGGGTGATTGTGAGTCATTCGTCCAACTTCAATGCTCACTTCAATGAGCGTGTCTAGCCTCTCAGCCTTCCAGTATCTCATCCCTAAACACATGGCTTTTGTGGCTGCACCAAATCCTGAACCTTCATTAATAAAAATAAAGAGTCTTTGAAAGAAAAAGATAAAATAAGTGCATGCAAAATATTGAATGCCCTCTGACCCTGGTGTGTTGTAGCAGTTAAGATACAGTGATAGCAGAGAAGTTCCTTGGGAGACTGAAACCTATGGTTCAGGGTTATGGCGCAGTTCTGGCATGGAGTTGTCACCATTTGTGGCAGTTTCAGTGCAACCCTTTGCCTTTAAAGTCAGTGAGAGTTTTGCCATTTTCCTACCGCTGCTATTGGATATGCTGATAGGAAATATAAACAAGTTCAAAAACCATTGCGTTGAAAGAAAAATTTTAATTGTTTACAAGAAAATTTAACTTTATTTTTCTTAATTTTATAACCCATTTTATCCCACAGGATAACGAGGTAGATCATAAGATAGTTTATACTGTATATTTAAGCACGTTTGTTGAAAAGGCTGCAAAGTGAAGAAGTCAGAAGTTAGGAAATGCAAAAATTAAGGTGTCTCATGCAACCATATCATACTCTCTTGTATGCATGTATTATAATAACAAAGTCGTTAACTACATGATAACATGATACATTTTCCACAGAACTTTTGCCTCTTTTGATTTAAGTGATTTGTCCTTGGGCTGGATTGTGCTTGTTAGACAAAAACTTCTGAAAATTTGCCTGCCAGACTGTAACAAGCCGTTGAGCAGGTGTCACTGTGTATTTTTCGAGGCCTAGGTTGGACAAACTTGGGTAGATTTTCCTAGGAATGGCAGAAGGAATTCCTCTCATCCCAGTGTGCTGCAAACCTTCTGACAAATTTCAAGTCCCTGTTCCAAAGCATGGAAGTGCTAAGATGTCTGAACAAACCATAATATTGCCAACCGTTTTCCCTCCAAAATCTTGTTCTTGGGAAACAGCAGAATTATTTTTACTGAAACTTTCAAGAGCAGCAATAGAGAGATGTCACAAAACCATAGTGGTCTAATTAGTTATAATTTGAAAAATGAAAGATGTTAAGCTACCTTAAGATGTTAGCTCTGCATGTCTTACAGGGCATTTCACTCTTTAAGGTACTTTCAGGCATCATGATTTCAAGTAAGAAAGCCTGCTAAAAAGTCACAGAATATCTGGGGTATTTTACAACAACATAATGCTTGTGGTGAATCCTCCAGGAATCTTTCACAGATCAATACAGATTTACCTAACCGTAGAGGTGTTCACATGTTACGAACAAACAGCCTATGGCAATTCACCTTGGAATTTCCCTAAGATTTTCTACTTCAGATCATGATGTCTGAAAGTGCCAAGAGCCTACTATGAAGTGGACCATAACAGCTGTCTAACAGTGCATAGAACACTATGTATAAGTTCCACATTTTGATTTAAGTAGATGACCACTAGACCCAGAGGAATTTGACCACACTGTGCTCTCATCTATAATGACCAAGAAACATGGTCCTCACTTTGCCTGATTGTTGCATCCAACACAACATGGGCACCTTTAAATCAAAGATACACTTGCTCGTAGGAATCACCTACACCGATGCTATTGGTCTCCTCTCAACATAAAATACCACACTTTTAACTCTCGGAATCCCATTGAATACAAACTGATATTTCTTGGAATTATTTGGTAAAAGGCAGACTTGGTTCTATCCATCAACCCTGATATGGGAGTGGAATTGGTTTTTTAAAAGAATTCTAATTCAGAAGGTCCTGAGAACTTTACTTTCCATAAGTTAAAACGGAGAAATGGTTGATGACAATAAATACAGACACTCTAATCAAGGGAATTGTATTTCTCATCCGTCAGCATATATTCAATCTGGAACAACAGTATTTTGAGTTCCTTTTCCTCGGGGTCTTTAATTAACAGTCAGTTTTAAGCAAACAATTCAGTTTCATAGACCAACTGAAAAAAATCAGCACAACAGGCTTTTTCCTCAGCCTTTGCCAGAGCTATGTTCTTTCCCAGCTCCCTAGTAATTTCCCCAACTAGGCCCCCAACCGAGATTAATATCAGTTAGGCTGTCCGATCACCTGAGCTGCACTCTGAGTGAGCCCTACCCTAATCAACCTTCTAGTAATCAGGGCCCTTCAAATGTGCAGTGGCAGCCATATGCTCCTGGCTGCTGCCTCATCTTACCTTGCTTGTTTTATTAGTTATGGACTTCAACCCATCACAGACCCCCAAACAGCTTAGTTTGTTACTTGTTAGCAATGTGTCAGACCCCTGTATAGGGGTCTGAGGCATGGTAGGAGACGTGCAGGAACCCGCCGGGATGCACCTACCTTGGAGGAATCCAGGAGCCGCAGTGATAGGCAGCCACCTGCAGCTACCCCGCCTCTGGGATCCGCAGCGACAACGGATCCACAACTGCAGCCGGCAGGGACAGAGAAAGTGCTTGGGAGGGGCTCTGCAAATACGGGAGCTCCTCCAGTCCAAACAACAGAGCCACATGGTATAGCCAGGAGTGCCCTACCACCGCCTGCCATAGCCATGCCCCCTACACCCCAGCCTCCGCACTCAGAGTGCCTGCGTGCCCTTGCCNGCCACATGGTATAGCCAGGAGTGCCCTACCACCGCCTGCCATAGCCACGCCCCCTACACCCCAGCCTCCGCGCTCAGAGTGCCTGCGTGCCCTTGCCGGTGAATAAAGCAGGGAATAAAGGCAGCTCAGTGCCTTCCAGCCCTTGCCGGTGATCAGTGCTTTGTGCCTGTGAGAATGCCTACCCCCCCCACTTGTTGTTTGGTTTGAACATGGAATTCTTGATTGAGAGAAAGTTTGGCTTGAGAAGTGGCTGTGAGTACGATTTGGGTGAGTGACTTGTGAGTGCTTGGGTGAGTACGTGGGAGTCCTTCCTTACGGTGAATCCTATCCTCCACGAAATCTGGTCCCTTCCCCATGTGATTGTCCTATCCCATGCTCCCTATGTTGGAAACTGCACCCCCTTACCTCTCACCCTCTACACGTCCCTGTTCCCCCCTCCTGGCCCCTGTGTACGTGCGTCTTGTGCTCTTGAGGCATTGTGCTTCTCCCCGCCACCCTGTGATGATCCAGACTGGGGGTATATGCCCCAGAAGCCATTCACGATCCTGAGGGTTTGTTTCCTGGCGGAAGCCTGCCACCTAAAGGGTGTGTGTGTGGGCATCTGGGTGTTGACCTGCTTCCCTTCCTCATTCCCTCTGCCCCATTTCCCCATTACCTCACACAATGGTACTCATTTAATGGACACACACATGCCTCCTCAGAGCCACACATATACAGAGTCTCCCACAGGAGATCACAGATGAATCAATCTCCTCAAGTTCTGTTTGAAGTCTGAGTACCTCACAATATTTCGAGCCCAGCTAATAAGCTCCACACCTCAGCAAATAAGTTTCACCTGGCTCTCTCACGCTTACATGCACATGCACACCTCCCGCCATTCCAAGTGCTAAAGAGGGAATGCTGCTCATCATCTCCTCCTCATATTCCTAGGAAGAAGCAACCAGGAAAGAGGTGCGTGGGGGTTGAATATGCATCTTTTTGTGTCTCTCTCCTAAGAAGGGACCTTGTGACCTTGAAAGAGGGACTGTCCTTCCTAAATATGTTGGGAGATAGAAGGCTGACCAAGCCAACATAATGCCTATGAAACATGCACTGCACATGCTGCCATACATGGAGGATGAGCCAAAGATGTGGAATAGTGAGTAGGTGGACTGAGGTTCACAGGATCCCTTTCCCTCTCTTCCAGCAAGTGCCATGAGGAAGCCGAGACTGGGGAAAGGATCTGTTCTATCAAAGACGGTTGATTGCACAGAGACAAAAATAACCATTGCCTTGCCTTGCAATATTTTTGTCATGATGTTGCATCAGTATATGATGCTGTTGAGTGGTCATGATACAGTGCCATACTACAGTGATATAGTGTTATATCGACACTGCAAATGGTGCACTGAAAATAGGTGTCAGTCTGCAACCTCATTCCATGATAAAATGGCTCTCCAGTTCTTTGAGAGTGACAGTGCTAAAGGATGGTAAAGCTATTGGAAAAGAAGAAATTGTTCTTGGGAATTTCATGTCTCATCTATGTGAAGGAAAATAATTTGAAGACATATAAAAAATAAGATCTCTATTTTTCCTGCAACAAAATTTACTTTGACACTTAGGGAGCAGAGACTATATATATCTCCAGTTTGTAATCTCAGCTGTTTGTTTTTCTAGATAGCATTGATAGAAAAAGAAAAAAAAAACCCAAACCTATAGAACTTTGAAAATAAACATGCCAGAAAGTATTCCTGAAAATATGCACAAAATTAAAAGACAAAAAAATCTAGAGCCAGAGGCACAATGCCACGAACAAAGTCTCTTTAATGTTAAACAGGGCAGGGTTGATTTACCAAAAGGACACAGTGCCTTACAAATGGAATCCTTGGCAGATCCCTTGCCATCTTTAGACTGATATGGGATTGGTATAGCACTAGACTTTGTTTGTAGTGGAGGCTGGGGACAGTCCACTTCCTGAGTTTTACAATATATCACTTTACAAAAATGTATAATGTTTTGTGAGCCGCCCAGAGCTGGAGGGAGCGGGATATAAATGATTAAATCAATAAAGTAACCAGCAACCAACAAAGAAGTGAAAGAAAACATCCTACCCTTTTCGTTAAATGGTGTGTGCCAAGCTAAGAGATAGTTGTCTGGCTTTAATTGTGAGCAGCCTTCAGTAGTAGCAGGATCTAGTCGCCTTCCTGGAGGTTTGTCAATAGCATCAACATAACGCTTTACCAGTTCACGATAGAGGTCTTCTAAACACCAGTAGTCTGTTCAGAACAGGGAATAAAACTCATTATAATTAAGCTTGAGCAGAAGAAAATATTGACAACAATAATTTAAGAAAGCTTAAATGATTCCCCCCCCCCTCAATTATGGCCTTTGGTTTTAATTTATCTGAAGAGTTAAAGGTTTATTTTTTCTCTCAGATTTCAGAACACAGAGTGCAATCCACGGATACCGTTCATAATATAAAAAGGAAGAAAGGTCCTTCATGTCATTATTTTCCATATGTAGTTTGTTTAGTTCTTTTTATTTGCAACTGAGTTTTGAAAAATAGCGCCTATGACCGCAATCCCAAACCCACTCCAACCAGGATCCGCACGGCACAATGTACTGACAACTGACACATGCATGAGTGATACGTGGGGCACGGGATCAGCCCCTATGTTGATATAGTCTATTTGAACATTTGTACAAAAAACAAACCAACATTAAAATATTAACTGAAATAGAGCTCTACTGGTCTCTAAATTTTGGAGAAGAAAAAATGTGCATTTAAAATACTCATTAAAATGTTTTAAAAATTCAAACAAAAGAAGAAAGCTTTTCAGGACACAGTTTTTCTTCTTTATTTGAATGCCCTTCATTAAAGGAACTAAAAATCCTGCCCTTCAGAAGTAGCATTTATGCATGGGCCTTCTTTTATGGAGGTGAGTTGTCTGTCCCTTTTGCTTTGATGGGATTATTCTTATGCGTAAAGATAGGCATGTATGCTTATGGATCTTGCAGAATGAGAATATTAACAGGCGGTCTGGGCCTCACGTATCTGAAAGACTGCCTGTCCTTCCATGCGGTCCTGGCAATCACCTGGGAATGCCTCCCTATGGGTACCATCAGTTAGCCTTGTTAATACTGCAAGGACTCCCAGGGAGGTGTTCTCAGTTGTTGCCTCAAGGTTATGGAACACTCTTCCTCCAGTGGCCCTCTTAAGCCTCAGCCTAAGCATCTTCTGGAGGCACGGTAAGACTTTCTTGTTTGAAAAGGCATTTGGTGGGTGGGGATAGTGGATTGGGGGTGGGTGGGGGGGTTGGGTGGTAATGATGCTACAGCCCCTGGTGAGAGCAAGCAGTGGTATGGGATGAGGTGGACGGATTGAGAAGAGGGTTAGTGGGAGGGGTTTAGGGTTTCTTTGTAATGGTTTTAATATGTTATATGTATATGGTTTTTATCTGCACCTGTATATTTTATATTTCTGTAAGCCACCCTGAGTGTTCGAGGGAAGGGTGGGATAAAATTTTGAATAAATAAAATAATATTTATTATCTGTAGACAATAATCCAGTTCTCTAACTTCCCCAGTTTGAAAATTTGCCCTGAGTGGGTTATAATTAGGGCTGAAATGATAATCAAATTGTTTCTCATGAGAATCAGGAATGATTACTGAGATCTCAGGACGATCTCGGTAATGGTTTGAGATCTTGGGCGAGAATTTTTCTCAATTTACCATCACTTACCGTGTACCACTTACGGTGTACCATGTTTGTCCCGGTAATTCGTATGTGCAAAATGGTCACCGCAGCTGTTCTGCGCATGCACAGCCCTCTTCCAGGACAGCACCAGCAGTGCCGCTGCTATTTTGGTAAAGGGCAGCCATATTGCACATGCTCATTGCCGGGATGAATGACACAGTATATGGTCAGCGGTACATGATAGATCGGTATATGGTACATGGTAAATCACAGTAAACAGTAAATGGTAAACAGTAATCATGGTAAATCGAAAACAATTCTTCACCAAGAAAGTGTCGAAAACCAGGGGGTTTCTTGATTATCAACTCTTGCTAAAAACGAGTCAAGAACTGTGATTCTTGGTGAGAATTGAGATCTAGTTTCAGTTCTAGTTATAATCCTAATATTGCATTGTTTCCTTGCTTGCATTTCAGTAAACCCCAGTTATAAAGAATCCTCCCTTCCCCTCTCTCATTATTGTACTTTATCTTTATTACAAACCTTTCTTTATTACAAACCTTCACTATAATAAACACAGGACTTGGAGAGGTTTGTTGGAGTGAAGGTATACTGTACATGTGTAATTAAGCACTGGAGCAAACTAGTCTTTCTAGGAATATATTTTATTAGCAAAATTATATTTTTAAAATATGGTTCTTGGTCAGATATTTACTTTATAAGTTGTTTTCTGCAGATGCCATGTCTCCTTTAATATGCTTGACACACAGCATCATTGGGCCTAGATACTCAGGGGAAGTAAACACAACATAAGCAATTGATAAACAATAATAATATGAATGATATGATTGTCTATATCAATGCATTATTTTCTGAAACAAGAGCTCCAATATTGTTAGCTATTTCCTCTGGTCCAAAGTTGGAAGTCCTCATTATTTATTTATTTATTTATTTAAAACATTTGCTACCCTGTCCCTCCTGCCGCAGGCAGCTTGGAGCAGCTCAGTCCATAAAAACAGTATCAACAAAACGAAAAAAATAAAACACAAAAGGAGGATACTAAAATAACCCACTCCCCCCACTCCATTAAGGACCCAGCTCTTCCACCCTTATCTCACCAACAGGCAGGGACCCGTGTTCGCTACATTTCCCCCATTGATGGCCATAGAAAGCACAGTGAACACAGGTTCCTGCCAATAGGAGAACTTCTGGAGTACTTTATAATATGAGCCTGCATTTGGGTGCAAGGGTAATGAAACTCTGGTGGAAGCAATGCACTGTATTGGGCACAGCAGCTGTTTCTCTGCCTAGTGAAGTGCCCTGTACAACCAACAAAGTCAAGAGGTACAGCCCATCTGCCCAGACCCTCCTTGCAACTTTATACAGGGGCCCTGGCAGGGAGTGGATGGTGTGGAACCCCAGACTGCACCCTTTGGCAAAATTTGGTCCTGTCATATTATTAAAAATATTTTAGGATCAAGGCCATATTAATTCCTGGGTCAGGCAACACTTTCATTGACTCTGGTCTCAGTAGATTCTAAGTGGTGGTTTTATGATTTGCCCATCTATACGTTTCACAATAAAGGAAGGAATGCGCAGTGAAGTGTGAGAAAGTTGTCATTGCTGTTACTGGTTATTGAGGATAAGAAGATAACAGAAGAAAATCATTATAAGGCAAGAGATGGAGACAAACTAGTTCAGAATTAGATGATATCTTTTATTAAACCAATGACTGTTGGTGAGAGCATGTAAGCTTCTGCACCACACAGGGACCTTCCTCAAGTATGTAAGAAATCAGAACTAATTTATCACATGTATACACGTCTGAGGAAGGGCCCTATGTGGCCCTAAAGGTTTCATACTTTCACCAACAGAAGTTGGTCCAATAAAGAATATCTGAACTACTTTGTCTCCATCGCTTGCATCTGGGACCAGTATGACAACCACACAGTCTATTATAAGGCAAGGCATAGACTCTATGATGAGCTATGATAGAGGTTCATAGTCCTGTGCCTTTCCTATAGATTACCATAGATGCTTTAAAATGACACTTTCCTTCATCCATATGGTATGCACCACACAAACAACCCATAGAGTGTTCAAGCAAAGCAAGATAGTATTCAAACCATCTTTTTCCTCATTGACTTCTGATTTAGCCAGATTCCAGCTTATTTGGAAGGGAAACAAGAAGCAGGAAATTCAGTTAGGTAGGCAAACAGTTACTTGAAGATTAAGAAATGTATATCATCTACTTTAAGGAGCATTAAGGAACCAGAATTGAATAAAGAATTGAGCCTTTCTGTCACTTACTAAACATGAACTTTAATGCAGCATTATGGTAGATAACCTGCTTGGGAAATTGAATCCAAGACCTCGGTACCATCTTCCCATATGGCATCTCAGCATCAAGATAAACCTGAGCTGTCACCACTTACTTGCTTCTGCTATAACAGTACTGACTCCAGTAGGGGAACCCTTCCTCAAACCAACACCTGCTCACTACCGAGCATTAAAAACGGTGGCATATCTGGTACCGCTCTTCCACAATCAAAATGCACTTCAGATACAGGACGAGACCCAGCATAATGCAGGGCACATTGAAGCAGACTTTGAGACTCTCCTGTCACAAGACTGGACAGGTCAAGCCTCCACCCCACAATCAGAAGTGGAAGAGGTAGTTGATGCTGAAACATTTTAAGAGAACATCGACCATTCCCCCTTCTCACCACCAAATGATTTAAAGCCATTTCAACAACTGCTTGTTTGCATGGTTTCTACTCAAGTTGTCCCCTAGGGCCTCACAGATAGGAAAGAGCCCCTGTCTGCTCTTCAACATATGTACAATTGACATGAAAGATAGATTAGTAATCCCGCTGGCCAAAGTTCCCTTGGACCCTCTCAACAAGATTTGTAGCCAATCCCGGTGCCTCCAATGGTACCCCAAATCACTTCTAATGTATCTGGTACCTAATATGGACCATGATTTCCTGATATGGCACCCATAACCAAATTCCCAACCATCCCAACCAAATGATAAAGAAATAAGAAGAATGGACAGCTTGGGCAGGTGTATATACTCTTCAGTCACAAAGGGCATAAGAGCAGAAAACTCTCATTTTGATGGCAAGATATTATATTGTTATTATTATTATATTATTATTATTTATTATAATTAGCAAGCATTTATATAGCACAAGCAATGTACCTGGTGCTTTACAAAGTAATGGAATAGACATGGTCCCTGCCTTAGGGTTTACAATCTGAAAGACAGAGGGGAGGCGGGAGACGAAGGAAGGGGAACAGAGGGAGAGACAAGGGGTGTAACATTCACAAAGATGCAAAGTCCGAGGTGCACATGCTTGGCTTGGTTACATCGAGAATGATGGCTGGCTGGACATGTGGTGAGGATATGAGTACACAGACCTCAGGTAACAGATTGTACTGGATGGAAGGTATCATCAGCAGGAGTTAGGTGAGAGGAGCAAGGAGTCGGGGAGGGCAGAGCGGAAGAGGTGGGTCTTGAGGAGAGATTTTGAAGGTACGAAGGGAGGGGGCGAGGCAGATGTGGGCAGGGAGGGAGTTCCAGGTGTGGGGGGCAGCTAGGGAGAAGGGATGAAGGCGGTTAGGGGAGCAGGAGAGGTGTGGGATGGTGAGAGAGGGAACAGAGGAGGAGTGAAGTTCACAGACTGGAGTACGAGGGAAATTAGCACAGAGAGGTGGGGGGGAGCAAGGTTGTGAAGAGCTTTATAGGTGAAGACTAGGAGCTTGTGCAGGATTCGTTCAGGAAGGGGGAGCCAGTGAAGAAAGGAGAGGAGGGGATGCACATGGTCAAAGCAATGGACAAGGTGGATGACCCTGGCAACAATAACTAGGACCCCCCCTGGATGGGTCCCGCCCCTTACGGTTTCTCTTGAGCAGCCTGCAACACTCCCCCCTTCCCCCCCGAGCTAAGCATGTTGTGAGGGACATGGGTTGACCATGCGCTGGGGCACCACCAAGCGGCCACGAAGAAGGAGGAACAGCTAACCACCTTGCTATGTACCCCTCTCACAGGTTGCAGCAGCCCAACCATCCTAGAGTGGCCGGTGGAGGCTGGAGACCCAGGGCCCGCAAGCTGGTGTCCAAGGAGGGCTGCGACTGAGATGGGCTACGGAAAGTAGAACCCCGGTGGTGCAGCAAGGAGGGGACGCGGGAGACCCCGAAAAAGATAACCACAACCCCTGTAAATAGCCCCCAATAAACAATGTGATGCACTACATACCTGGTGGCTGCTCAGTCATTATAGAGCGGCAACCGAGGTGGGGGGGAGGAGTCATCCTCATGCGTTGGGGTCGTCCCTTTACACTGCAGCACCCAAACGCTGCATGCCTGGAAAAGAGCTGCTATGCTGCAAAGGGAACCCTGGCAGCAACACATGGCAGGATCTGCAATGGTCTCAGAGGCCATGGGCATGGCACAGGGTACAGTGTTAACAAGGTGCCCTGCCATCAGCTGTCCCCACACGTGGTGTCAAGTGTTACAGAGTGAAGAGTACACGGTCGGTTACATGGGGTGATACAATATCTTTATTGTGCATAGGTCACACAAGAAAGGGCACGGCGGAGGGGCGCCATACCCTAGGGTTGGTTCTCTGCCTGCAGGGCAGCTATGCAGCTGGTAAGGGCCTGTTTGTTCTCCGATATCCTCCTGAAGGCCACACCTTGGACATGCTGGTATGGTCACCTGGCGGCCATAGACGTTGACCGGCCATCTGGATAGGACGAGGCTGACGTGCTGGCATGCTGCTGTGCCCGCCAATAATTCGTGCCTGGTCTGCATCCTGTGAGCCCCCACCTCAAGCTCGTCAAATGTCACCAAATGTCTTAGGTTAGCTAGCCTCTTGTGCCATGCCACACGTTTGAACCAAGGGGAGAATGGGCGGGGGTCGGCCATCTGCTCGAACACCTGGTCCAGGATCCAGAAGCAGGTGCCCAGAACTTGTAGTAGGGCAGCGTGACCACTCGGGATGTCAGCATCTGCCATCATGAACCCATCACTGTGTCGGATCACTGTGCACCACGTACCCCACCAAGTGCCACGCCCCCGGCTCCCAATCCACCTATTCACCCTGTGCATTGCAACCCTGTCCCTGCTGGTCACCCTGTGCTGTAGATGCACTCTCACGCCCGTCCACTGACAGTCAATAATCCACGCACATTGCTACCTGTTCAGTGTTCACACACACCCCTACTGTCACACACCCTCAAGCTCACCTCTCTTCCCCCTCCCTCTGCTCAATCTATCGCTCTCTGACCACAGTCCATTCCACTCCAACTTCACACACAACGTCACCCCACTGAGGCGGTGACACCCCTCACTTATAGGCGCCCGGTCCGGCGCTCTGCCAATGCATTCAGTTCAGCAGGATGGGTGCAGCCCACCCACCTGAATGGGTTCACCCTGATCCGTTGCACGGGCCCACACCTGTATGTCATACTGACAGCACTGAACCATAGGTTCAGTGGTTGTATGGTATCATTGGTACGGCCCTTTGAGCGCTCCCAGCAGCACAATTCAGCGGGGGCCCATAGCCTTACACCACAGTGGGGGTGCATTCTTGGGCCCGGCAGCCCCCCTACTGCTGTAGTTGAGGTTGACAGGTGGGCCCACGGACATCTGTGCTCTGTGCTATCAGGGTGGTGCTACCATGGCATTTCATCCCACAGCCCATGTCTAGCCTCCCTGTCTCCAATCAGGCTGGAATGTGTCCGCCCTGTGTGTGGGTTGCAGGTTCCTAAGGCCACGGAGCTGCACCACTATCAGCTCTGTAAGGCCACGCTGTGGTTAGTTGTCTGCCTCACCTCCATCCTGGCACTTTCACTTATGTGCACTGTCTTCATCGGTTGCTGCTGACCACCCTGCCTTTCAGCGGACCATGTCGGGTTGTGTAACTGACCATGTAGTTGATGGTCCGTCTGGGGATGAGTGGCCGGTGTGTGCCACCATGCTCCTGGGAACCCTATGGCAAAGCAGTGATTTACAGATGTTGGTGAGCGACCCCCTTTCTGTTGGTGACGGTTTCAACCTCCTGTTCCGTTACACGTGCCTGTTAGGTCACTCGTTTGGGGGAACAGAATGCCAGTGGCGTGCAAGGGAACCTGGATTCATACCCCTCCGCCAGCCGCATCCAACGCACCCGAACACCATCGTGGTGCCTTGGGAAGCATGGGAGCTCGCTGCTGCTCACCAGGCGGCAAGTTAATGCAACTTTGGTTTGGCCCTTCAGCTGGCGGTCCCCATGTTGTGACCAGCTACATTGGTGTCCTCCTGCGTGCCTGTGAATTCAAGCACCCTCCCTCTGATTGCCCTACCTCCCTTAGGGAACTGGACCTGCTGCCCCCCGATGTCGGTGGCCCACTCCTTACCGGGATGCCCACACCACTGGAGATGTCTGCCCTGAGAGCCGTGCTGAGCTGATCCAATGTCAGAGCCGCTGCAGCAATGGGTCATCCCTGCCTGCCCCATTTCCTGCTGGATGCCCATATGCGTGCGCGGGGCTATCGTAGGGGCCTCTTCACCTGGGAGGGCCTTGTTTAGGGGCCATTGTTCCCTGATAAGCCAGCAGGCGCACCCTGATACTTCATACTCGGCTCTGATCATTGTGTTGTCCCTATGCCCATGATGGATAGGAGCTTTGGGTTGCACATGAGTGTTGCTTCAGCTTGCTAATGATGTTGACTTTCTCGGCTCATCGCATCCAACTGGCTGCTGTGGGTCTGTCAGCCAATATGGCTTGTCCAATGTCCAGATTCCCTGTCTGGTGTGTTGTTAGGTACCTTGAGCCCCTCTTGCTTGCCTTCCTGGCCCGTCCACGCATCCCGGTATATACCCCTGATACCCATGTGGCCGGGTTCCCCTGCTTGTACAACACTAGATCCATCCCGTTTGAAATAAATAAGGTTTAGTTTTGATGGTGTGTGCTGTCATGCTTGTTCTGTGGGACCGTTCTGCCACCATCTCCCTGGGCTGTGGCTGTCCACCTGTGTGTGGACGATGAGTGTCCTGGCATGTGGTAGTGGGTACCTCAATATGGTGTGGAGCCGGCCCATCTGTGTGCTCAGGGCTGTGGGGTAGCTGTGTGCATGTGGGGGGTGGCTAGCCTGCCTGTACTGCATGGCGGTGCGGAGGTTTGTAGGGGCTGTGTGTGTTAGCCGTGTGCTCCCGCCGTTACCCCTCTGTCACATATGGGGGTGTGTGCTCCCGGTGTTCGTTCACCATACTGAGTGTGATCGGTTGCCTAATGGAAGTGCTGGTTGTTCCCCACGGTGGTTGTGGCCTTGCATTGGCATGCAATGGGCATTTATTATCGTGCCGGGCTCTGGCTGCATGCTGGCAGCTCCCCAATTGTCTATAAGCTACCCGTTCTACCTCCCTGACCCTCAGGTTCCCCCCCCCCCTCCCCTTTGGACAGCTGTGCGTGCTGTCTGGGGCTTTGCCACTGTGTCATCCTGTGTGCAGCTTGTGCATCCTATTGGTCCCTCCACTCTGCGGTGCCACCCCCTGGGGTGTGTTCCCATGGGCTCCCCCTATCAGTTCCCCACATCGTCCCCTGGCAGGCATGGATGGGTGATGTGGAGGCTGTGCTCCTGACCGTAGATTCGGCCGGCTGACGGGCCACTTCCCACCAGCATGGGCACCCCTGATGGAGCACCCCGTGGGGTGGTGGATGGGTGGGACAGGTGTTGGGATCTGGTGTTCCTCAACTGTGGTGTGGCTATCACCTCTCCCCCCCTCCCCCCCTTGGTTGCCAGCTCCCTACGCACATCTCTCACTTCCTCCTCCCTTCTAGCCTCGGTGATCGTCTTCCTGACAGTCCTGCACCTTGGGGCGATGGTGGGGCAGCTCCAGAGGGCAACATTGGGGCTCCAGGCGGGAGCCTGGGTTTACCAGGAGATATGTGAGTTGCCCCATTGTCCGTGGCCCCCCTCCCCGCTTTGGCGTGAGGATTCATGGTCGCTGTGACCTGTGGTCTGCTATACTGGCGCCCTCCCTCTCCTTTTCTCCTGTAGTGCAGGCAATGATTAACAAGCGGACCAGGGAGCAGGAGGAGGTGGGGCAACTACTGCTTCATGTGCTGCAGAGGGTGCATTAACTGGACTGTAACCAGCCTGATCGCTGGCGAAGGGTGCGGGGTTGCCAGCCCTACTGACGGTTCCGCTCCTGCCTGCCATCCCTCTGTGTTTGTTTTCACTGCGCTTGTTGTGCTGTATGTTGTTGTATTCAAGTTCTTTGTTTATTATCCTCTTGTGTTTGTGTCCTCCTTCCCTGTGGTGTGGCCCTCTGTCTGTGCCCTATTGGTCTGGTATGCTGTGGTAGCTTGCCTGGGGTTGCCTGTGTTGTTGTGTTGCGTGGGTCTGCTCCTTGTCACTGGATCCCCTATGGTCTGGCCCCTTGTTTCCCTGTCCTTACCGCTTTGTCCCCTCTCATGTGTTGGTGCTGTACTGTGTGCCCCCATCCCATTCATCACATCCACCCATCCCTTATGTCCCTCGGGCCGTGGGGGGGTGGTGGTGGTTGCCCATCTTCTAGGGTCTAGCTGGTTCAGTCCTCCCTCCATCCCCTGTTTTGTACTTGGTCTCCCCCTGTGCTGCTTGCACCCCGTCCCCTGGCCAGTGCTTGGTTGCAGGCAGCTGCTTTGCGGCTGCTTCCTTTGTGTTTGGGGTCACCTCTCGGCTCTCTGCCCTTGGTTGCTGTCTGCTCCGTGGTCTTTTGCGGCTGGCCCGGTCTCCCCATTTGTCTTCTTCTTGGCTTGGCATTCAGTTGCCCAGGGTTTCCTATGCGTGGTGGTACATTTGGGATGGGCCCCATCAGTTTAGGGTCCCGCCTGTTCATGTCGGTGACCTTGCTTGTTCCTGGACCCCCTCCCCCTGCTGGGGTTCCCTCGCTCCCTGTCCCTCCTGGGTTTCCCTGGGTTCCTGTGTTCACGGGGGGTGGGGGCTGTTTTCCCTGAGGCCCGCAGTGCCCGGCTGTCTGGTCTGTGTGTAGTGACCTGTGTGGGACTGTTACTTTGTATCTCCTGTCATTCCAGCTCCCTCCTCCCCTGTCCACGTGGAATGTGACAGTTTAGGGGCGGTGTCACAGCTTCGTTTGCCCTTCCTCGGCCATGTTGTCATGTCATTGTGCTGGGCGTGTTTTACACTCCGTTCGGTATTTCGGCGGTCCGTGTAAATATCATGGGTGTTTGTTCTGTGTTTCCTGAGGTGGGTGTTTGCCCGATGAGTGTGTGCCGCCCCCTTCCTTCCCACAACCCCCTGCGGCAGTGTCCATGTAAACGTTTCCCTGCTCGGCGCCAGTAGGTGTGCAGTGGGTGTGCTCACCCACCCATCTCCACCCACCAGGGTCGCGGCGGCGTCTGTGTAAAAAAAGCTTCTTTTTGCAGAAATTAGGGAGTCACTGAATAAGGGGGCCGCTGAGCAGGTGCCCCCTTCAGAGGTTAACAGGGACTTCTAAATATTTTGTGGTTCCTAAGAAACCTACAGGGTATAATTCCATCTTGGATCTGAGGGCGCTTAACAGGCACATAAGAAAGTTTTAAGTTCAGGATGCTCACACTGGCCCAAATTATCTCTTCTTCAAAAGAAGGAGACTTCCTATCTAACCTCGATATAAATGCTTATTTTCATATAGCTATCCAACAAAACCATAGACGATATTTAAAATTGGGGATTGGCGGTAGTTTTGTGGTAGAGGTATGAAAGGGGGGTTGGGTGGGAAGGTGATTTTGGGTTGGTTTTGTGGTTTTTTTTGTAGGGTTAAAAGGAGTAGGCAGAGGGTTGATGAGTAGGGTTTAGCGTTTTTATATACATTATGTTTTATGTTTATCTTATTTTGTAAGCTGCCCTGAGCATATGAGGGAAGGACAGGATAAAAACTGAAATAAATAAAATTTACATTTCAGAGTTTTCATTTTCAGTTTAAAGTTCCCCCGTTTGAGCTTTCAACTGCCCTGAGAACTTACACTAAATGTCTGGCTCCAGTTTCAGCCTTCTTTAGAAGGAAAGACATGCATATACCCACACGTAGGTGATTGACTGTTAAACGCATCGTCCCCATAACTTCTATCAAACCATATTCCATTTGTGCATTCTATCCTACACAGATTAGGGTTATTGGTTAACAGGGATAAGTCTTCCCATTTTCCTACAAATTTCTGTCCTTTATTGAGGCCCTTTTAAATACTGAGCAAGCAAGGGCATTTGCTCCATGTGACAAATTGTGGGCTATTCAAGAGATGGTGAACGAATCGATTGACAACTGCACAACGGTACTCTAGGTGCTTAGGTCTGATGCTTAGGTACTTAGGCCTGATGACATCTACAACTCACATAATACCCTTCGTTTATCTCAGATTAAGGCCCCTTCAAAGCTAGCTCTTCCCCTTTCTCCCGGAGGCGATCTACACCGACTCATTCCTGATCACCATTCCTATGTCGGTGCTCCAAACTCCTCTGTTGTGGGCAGAAGAAGAAAATGTATGCTCAGGCATTTAATTTCTTCAGGAAACCCCAACCCTTGTAATAACCACAGATGCCTCCAAACTAGGCCTGGGGGGCTCACCTCCAAAACCTCGCTGCAAGTGGCTTCCAGAGTTACTCGGAGCATGCACTGTATATATAAACATCTTGCAGCTTTGTGTGGTGAGGTTTGCACTCAGAGCATTTGCCAGGATAGTTCAAGGTCATACAGTACAAATGATGACAGACAACACCGCAACAATGTACTACATAAATCTACAAGGGGGTTCCAGTTTTCAGCAATAAACTCAGGCGGCTTCGGCATTGTGGGAGTGGTGCATTCACAATAGGTTAATGCCTCTAGCAGTTCACTTACCAGGGACCTTGAATCTCAAGGCAGATGCACTGACCAGGGCACTCACACAATCCCACAAGTGGGAACTAAAAGACTCTGTTTACTGCACCCTGGTTCACAGGTGGGGGAACCAGTAGTCGATCGTGTCCAAATTTCTTCTCAAAGGGAGACAGGCAAAGGGTCATTGGCAGATGCTCTAGTTCAGAAATGGTTCCAGGGTCTGTTGTATGCTTACCCTCCAATGCTTTTGATCCACAAGGTGATACTCAAGGCAAATCGAGAGAATGTGAACTTAATATTCATGTAGAGAAAGTAAAGTTGCCATGTTGGTCCCAAATATAGGCAATAGAGACAAAGTAGTACACTGATATCCTTTATTGGACCATTTCCAGCTGTTGGGGGTATGCAAGCTATCGGACCGCACAGGGTCCTTCGTCAGGCAAGTCTGGGGTTAGAACTGGAGATTGAGAAAAGCAGTGAGGTATATGCAGTGATTGGAAACAATGGTCAAGGGAAGGGAGAGGAGGGGAGGAGAAAGTGAGAATGAAACCCAGAAGCTGAGAACGAGACAAGGACTACCTGAGTCTCGTTCTCACCTCTCCTCCCCTCCCTTTGCCATTGTTTTCAATCACTGTACATTTCTCACTGCTTTGCTCAGTTTCCAGTTCTAACTCCTGACTTGCCTGCTTAAGGACCCTGTGTGGTCCGATAGCTGGCATATCTCCACCAACTGGAGTTGGTCCAGTAAAAGATATAGAGATAAAGTAGTAAAAAGTGATAACTTAATATAAATAGCTCCAAACTGGCCAACACAATATTGGTTTCCGGACCTTCTACAGATCTTGACTGAGCCTTTGTGGTCCCTTGTAGTGGTCCTGGATCTAATCTCCAGGGACTCGCACCACATTTGACACCAGGACCTTCATTTAAGGAGCTACAAATACATTTCCCCCAGTTCAAACCCCCGTCCCCAAGACACGATTTCAATTTGGTACTTTTAGTCTTCATGGAACCCTCCTTTGAACCTTTAGCAACTGCTGAGATGGAGATGGTTATGCTTAAGGTTTTTTTTCTGGCAGCCATAACTTTGGCAAGGTAAATTAACGAGCTGAGCGCAGAAGTATGCAAACCTCCCTATTTGGTTGTTCATAAAGAAAAAGTGGTGCTTTGACCTCAACCTTCCTTTTTACCAAGAGCCACTTTCAAGTTTCACTTGCATCCATCTATAATCTTGCTTGTCTTTTTCCCTAAGCTCCACGATTTCCTGGGAGCTGTGGCTCTTCATACTTTAGATTCAAGAAGAACAACCCTGTTTTATCTTACCTGAACAAAGTCAGTAAGAAAGACTGACTCTCTTTTCCCCCCCCAGCTTGCCCCAGGACTTTGGGACAGAGGCTGTCTAGGCAGTCCCTATATAGGTACATTAAGAAATGTGTTCAACTTGCTTATGAGCCAACATGTAACTCAATGCCACAGGGCTTCAAATCTCATTCTCTTAAAGGAGTAGCAGCATCCTTGGCTACCTTTACATTTCTCTTCTGGAGAATTGTAAAGTGACAACATGGAGGTCAGTACACACTTTCACCAAGCACTATGCTATCGTTTGACTGTCACATCCGACAATCATTTTGGCCGTTCTGTTTTATAATAGTTATTTTAACTCTCCCTCCACCCCCCATGTAATTGCTTGCTAATCTACCTTCTGTGTGTATGCAGAGAGGCTCTTGAAGAAGAAGAAAAAGGGTAAGCAACTTACCTATACAATTTGTTCTTTGAGATGAAACCTCTCCATGTACACACCACCCTCTCGTCCTCCCCTCATAAGCGTATCTTAACTTATGCTGGGTTCTTTGTCTTGGGAGAAAGGACTGGAGACATAGGGAGTGGGGCAGTATTTATAGTCCTCCGAGGACATCATCTTTCTACTCCCCGCTTATAAGCTGCTTGGATAATCTGCCCGGTCTCTGTGTCAGAGACACCTTCTGTGTGTAAAGAAGCTTCATCTTGAAGAACAAACATTACAGGTAAGTAACTTATCCTTATAGCACTTAAAAGTGAAATGGTTATTGTCAGAGCTGGAAAGACACGCCCCCCCCCCAAAAAAAACAACAACAACCCCCAAACACTCTTGCTACTCACCAGAGGTAACCAAAGTTTAGGAGCTGTCAAGTGGGTTTTTATGGCCTCGCCTTCAGGGGTGGGAAAGGACTCAGTGGGTATTGACAGATAGCATGATAACCCTTCATGGGTGGGTGTTTTCATGGTCATCTGTTAGGTGGTCAGGATTACCCAACATAGCAAAAACTCCATAGTGTCAGTTCAGAGAATGTGGAGCCTGCTATGTGGGCTAATATGAGCTGAGCTGTATGTGTTGGTGTGCCATCAATTAGGTTACAGAGGATTCGGCGAGTGATTGAGAAGGGGTGACAGGTTGTAGCTGCTGTAATAGGAAGCAGGTGGCCAGAGAGCAAGGCTAGAGCTGGTTTGGGTGCGAATCAATTGGCCATCAGCTCAGACTGGGTTTGTGCTTGGGAGATCGCGTATGCTGCATTTCCCTCCTTGTCGTCTCTGTCTTGAAGTAGCTGCACAGAGAGGGAGCCTCGCTTCCTTAGTTGTTAGAGTGTCTAAGGGGGAGAAAGTGGAAGTGCCTGGCTCACGTACCTCCCTACTGCACCAACGGGCATTTTCTCCCCTTCCCACCTTCAGCCCCATTCATTCTTTTTCAGGTTCATCACTCACAGCATGTGGGTGAGTGCAACAAGCACACTCAGACTCACATTGCGGTTACTGTGCTGTTTATTAACATCCAGTGTACAGGTAGGAGAAGGGCCTCCTGCTCCTTATCCCTTTTGTCTCCTGTTGGTGAGGAGACGCCTATGCTTTGCTGCTGGCAAGTAGACTCTTATGCTTTGCCTGCAAAGAAGGCTTTTAATAATAAATAATAATAATAATAAAACCCAAAACACACAGCTCTGGTAACTAAAGAAGAAGAGACACTTATACTTTTCTGACCTCATTAAAATTCTGATTTTCTTGCCCAATCCTCTAGGAGAAATCAGAATTACACTTTTTACAAAGTTCTTCTGAGGGGAAGTGAAATAGCACAAGAATGACTCAAAATCCGACTGATAGATCACCAGGCTTCTTTTTCCAATTTCTCCTTTCCCCCTCCTGTTAGCAAATGCTTGAATCCATCCCTGTCACGGTGCCACTCAAAATCAGTACTTGTGCTTTGTGCTGCAGGGGCCCCAGCTGATAGAGATGCTTTAGTTTTTAAATCCACATTGCAATCTTATGCCCTACTCCTGCAAATGGTTTAAACCAGAGTGACCTTTGCAGACACACATACACATCCATACAGCCCCATAGATTCCAGTGGAGCTCCTCCATGTGAGACCTGGCCACACTGAGAGGCCTGCATGATTACGGCTGTCAGAGTGTAAGCTCCTCTAAACAGGGAATATATTCACCTCTGTGTTTCGCTCAATTTTTAGGATAAGGGGGGTTGTGATCCTACGCAGTACCTCAAGATACTACCATTCTATAAACATGAACTGATAAACACACAGTCATCCAAAAGGTTAAGTGATGAAATGTACTTTGAGGTCATGATCCTGAAGCCACTTACTCCAGAGTAAGGCCAATAGAAGCCAGTGGTTTCAGTGAGTCTACTCTGGAATAAGTGGCTTGAAGAATGTAGTCTAAGTTAGCACGAAATTGTTATGTGCATGGTTATTAAGCAATGCAGATGGCCAGGAATTGATTCTCTCCCACACCTCTTGATGTTTTGAGGAGACATGGGTCCTTCCATGTGCCCGATTTGGTCTTGAGGATCCCAGTCTTTTCTCCATAATTTATGCACGGAGGATGAAACAAACAGGATTTTCTTCATAGCTTGCCAGTGCTTCTCCTTTCATCTTTGATGAAGATAAACTGGCCCCTACAGCACCAGCTTTGGTTGAAGAGAAGTACACCAATGGTAAAAGCTGCAGGTGAGCATGTCCTACAGGCTCAATTTCATTGACACTAGTTTTCATCCATCAACTCCAGTAGTTCAATGCCACTGTGAAATCAGTCAGGCTCAAAAACTTCATTTGCTAGCAGGTTAGATCTCATGGTGTAATAGTGGGTTGTTGGGGTTGGTCTGGTTTTTCCCCGATCAGATAACGGGACAAAGGATCAGTGCGCATGCATGTTTTCTTGCCAGGAATTAACCAGAACCCACCCCCCCACTACAGTCTCTCTAGCCAATCTGCAATCTCCTTAATAGTCCAGTATTGTACTTTGATGGCACAGCATCCACAATCAGTGGATGTCAATTGAAAGGGTATTGACTTAGGATAAAATAGTTGATGTAAATATGATTGATGGGGATATCAGTCAATAGCGATTGAGGCTTTAAATATATATATATAAAAAGAACAGAAGACCTTCTATATTCCATATGTTTAGCAATATAATTTGTGTTATACCACTAGCATAACTAAAGCACAGTGGCGAGATTGTGTTAGACGTCACAGATATTATGCTTTTTGCTTATGCTTTTATAGAGCTCAAGGGGCAGGAAGCGTGCAATGTGCATTTAATCAGTGACTATATTGAGAAATATGTTAGTCATCCTTTCTCTCGATAGGTTGACATCTTGCCTTTATCCTTGGGGCATTAGCTACCACTCAAACTATTGGTTAGCCAGTACTCAAACGTGAAGTATCCAACATTCTGTTCAACTGACTTCTGGTAGCTAAATTTAGAACATCTCGGCAGCACAGATAAACTGAAATTTCATTGACTTAGACAATACAGTATAGCTAATCTGCAAACTTGGACTAAGGTTATTTATATAGTTTTACTGAATGCTAAGGCAGCACTAAGACTAATTTGCAGAGAAGGTACAGACATTTGATTCATTTTTGAAGAAAACAGTTGCTGTATGTTTAAGGATGGAATGGGTTTACTGATAAAAAACACATTTGATGGGCAAGTTTAGCTTTAAAGCAAGGTATCTTTAGGGCAGAAGATTATTGCCAGAAGAAAACTAGATTTTATTTGTTTGCATGTTTGGATTTTACAGAAAAATACATATTAATACAAGTGACAATTTTGATAATTTTCAGTTAGAAATATAATTATTTTGTAATGTCTGTTGTATAGATCAAGGAATATGTATTTTTCTAACAGGTTTAGTCCAACAGCACTAACCTGGATAGCTCAATATGCAAGAAGTGTATCATTATAAATAATATTATTGTAAGTCCACAGATGATTTAATCTTTTAAATAGGTTTATTCTCAGAAATCTATACCATTCCCTTTAGTTTAGGGCACAGAAAACTCCCTTTAAAAAAATTTGAACAGGCATTTTATTTTGAGAGATAGTTCTAGATAGCCCACTGAATTAGCTTTTATGTTTGAATTAGGTAAATGAACTCTAAGCAATTATATGGAGGACACTTTAAACCGAAGAAATCATCCTTCTTCTGAGGTCCTATAATTGTCAGAATCCTATTTTAATCTGAGAGACAAGCAGATGACATTTTTGCTACAGCAGTCAGTAAAAATGCATCTTAGAATCATACTGTTTTTACAAGTTCCCTGCTCACCTAATCAGTGCACTTTTTTTACACTGGCAACAGTAACTCCACATCTTTCTTCCGTCCCTCCCAATAGGGTTTAATAGTCATCCTTTACCTACCTGTGACGACAGCCTCTGCCGTAGCCATGTGCATGAGGGTATTGTCGCTCACTGGCCATTTGTCTGTGGACAGCACCAGGTTCTCCAGCCCGCCAATTTCCTTCAGCTCCCCTTGGATCTTTGCACCTAAAGCACTGTGTTCCCGAGTGGAGTTTCGGTAGCCCAGAGCATCTCCCACCCCTGCTAGTACAAAAGCAGCCTTAAATTTCTCCATTGCAAGAGCCTTTGTCGTTGTTCACCTTCCTTTTGGTCTGAATCAGCCACTGAGCCTTGGTGTTTCTTTGTTCCTCTGCCTTCAGATCAGCTCAACCGACACTTTATATTAGCCATTGTGTCACCGCACAGAGTTCCCTGTATAAGGAAAGACTTTCCTTTTCAGGCTTGGCAGATGCCACCTCTTGTCTGGCATCCAATGAGGACAAATATTTCTTCACCCAAGTATTTTGCACTTTGTTTTTTAAGTTGTAAGAACACAAGTGTCTGACGTTTGCATACTTGCAAGGAGTGAAACCCCCAAATTAAAATCCCTCCTGCCATCTAGCACAAAGCCAGCCAGGAAACATTTCAGCTATCCAGTTTAAGTAACCTTACACCTAGAAAAACAAATGCCGTAATGGGTATGTTTATTTTTAATACCTTGTAAGTGAATGTATTCGCCCCCCCCCCCCTTTGACTTTGTACTTTACCAAAGGATAGTTAGTCTTTGTGGAAGATACCAAGAAACAAAGATATACTGTTAGCTGCTACTGAGATAGAGGGACAGATCTCGTTCTTGAACTCAGCAGATAAAAGGATGGAAGTAGATGTAAAAGAAGCTGTAAAAATTGGTGCAAAACCTCTGCTTCAGTTCTCAACATTATTGAGCTAAAACCAATGCTCGCTCATTTGGCATATGTAATACCGACGTATTAAGAATGTTCTATGGACAGTTTGCCTAGGTGAGGAAAATTCAGAACACGACTCTCAGATGGAATACTTTCAGATCTGTATTGGCCCTCACTTTTCAGAAAGTGAGTGACCGATCTTGGTCTTTAAAATAAAAACTGGTAAATTTGGGGTTTCTGAACTTCCACTCTATTTTATTTCCAGAAGCCCCATCTGTTGAACTGCTACCATACCTACCCTGAGTGAGCCAAGAAAGGCAGTTCCTTCACTGTTTCATACGCACGCAAGCACACACACACACACACACACTTCGCCTTCATTTATTTACTTTTAACCAAGGCTCTTTGAGAAGGCTGTGTGCATTCAGACTGGTGGGATGATTGCACATGCAACCAGATATTCTAGAAGAAACTTCTTTGAAGCAGTAGACCATTAAAACAGTTCCTGCCTCCTCCCCTCTGCAGGAGCCCAACCTTACCATACGCCAGGTTTCCTTGATCTTTGCCAGGACCTTGCCAGTTTTCTTGGAAGACAGTGGCCATTGGTACAAGATCTGCTAAACATACACCTAGTGTCTGGGTCATAGCTATCAGAGGTGCAGCTGCACTGGGACCCATGAGCCTGGGGGCCCCACACACAGGGCTGGCGCCACTTGGGGGTGGCAGCTTGAAGGGGATGGCTCTTTTGCCTGCCCCATCCAGTTGCCCCACCACTGCTGAGAAGCTCTGCACTGGAGGGGGGCAAGAGAGAGACCCCTTCCCCCGATCCAGCCTGGAGTTTAGTGGCAGTGGCAGCAGGATCGAGGGCAGGAGAGGTGGCGGCGGCAGCAGGATCGAGGCTGGAAGAGGTGCCTGCTAGGTGGCTCCACCCCTGATCCAGCCTTGGCCACCGCCTCTCCAGCCCTCGATCCTGCTGCCGCCACCACTAAACTCTGCACTGGACTGGGGGAAGGGCCACCTAGGGCAGCAAGTTGAAGTGGGGGCCTGTCCTACCCTCTCTAGCTGTTGCTTCTCCCATCCCGATCTAGTTGTCACCAAGCTTCACAGTGAGGTGGGGAGGGGGGAAAGGAGGGCCGCTGTCTGAGGCCACCTAGGGCGGCATATATTCTCGTGCTGGCCCTGCCCCCAGGCATGTAGAATGCATATGCACACTGGAGTGGAGTGCCGCAGCAGGGGGCCCCGTTTCATCTTCTGTATCAGGGTTCATTCCCACCTAGCTACGCCCCTGCCTAGTGTCTATTTCTAATGTATTAAAAAACCTAATTCAGGCTTCAGCAGCTATGCACTGGCTACCTGCTTGCCCTGCATGGTGGGCCAAATGGTCATTTGGGCCAGTCATGCAGGGCAACCTGGCGCAGATAGCTGTCACGATGTAGAGACAAATGGGGAGAGCACAGCAGCAGCAACAGCAGCAGCAGCAGCAGCAAAGATCTTCCACTGCCACCGTGCTCTCCGCGCTGGTTCCTGTCCCTGCTCAGTTACGTGATCTTAACGAGTAGGAGCAGATCCTTGGGAGAATCAACAAGCCACTGTTGGTTGCTGCTCCCTGGGACCACCATCGCTCCTGCTGCCACTGCTTACTGTTCCCTGGGACCTGTCTGAAGCTCACCCAGCATCAGGAGCAGGGGCAGTAGGTCTCAGAGAATGGTAGCAGTAGGAGCAGTGGCGGTTTGTGGATGCTCTCAGGGACCTACTACTGTTCCTTCCACAGTGGCTCGCTCCCTTCACCCACCCCATGCAGATTGTGGGTGACCACTGCTTCTGCTAGCAGCAATCCATGTGTGGTTATGTCCACACAACTTGGTACAGGTTTGAAAATTGCCTGCATTTGTAATCCTCAATGCATACCTGGTGTAACATGTAAAACCACCCACTACTTCAACTCTAAAGAATACGTCCTCAATTTTTGGTTTATTCTTCAGTGCAAGAGTACGTGGTTTTAACCAGACATACCTGCATAAGAAAAATGAGGGCAAGCACCCAGAGGCTAAATCAGAGGTATTCATAATCATGCAGCTGAAATTCTAGACCTTCTAACTTCCCAGGTGACAATTTCTAAATTTTTGTTTAGTCCTCTGGCAACTTCTTGTAGGTAGCCTCACATTCCCATAAGAGACTTGCTGATGGATGAACATTATAGAAGTAAAACTGCAAACTCACTGCCAGTGTTGCAAAGGGAAAGGTCTTTTTGCCCATAATGGTGAACATTCTGCTGTCACTATCATCAGGAAAGGTGTAGGAAAGGTCTTGGCTTCTGCTTTGGTGTGGATATACCTATAGCCAAGGAGTCAGTGGTGAAATAAAATAAAGGTACCTCTAAGAGACAAGAGCACCTATGGCACCCACCTGTATGGAAATGGCAGGAGGAAAGGTCTCAACTTTTATCATCTCCCATTCTGGTTTCATAACACCTGCAAATATTAGCATCATTAAATGACCTAATCAATTCTTGCCTCAAATGCCAAATACAGGCCCAGTGTCTTCTTTCTAAATCGCTTCAACTGGCATAGCACAGCAGAGGATAAGTGCTTCAACAACTGTGGAAAGGTTTCATGTCTTTGTCTATCAGTGTACTGGAACCTTCTCCCCAATGGTCTCAGAGTAAGGTGAAGATCCAGAAGATTCCTTGACTACTACTGATGACTCAGAAGAACCCTGCTCACTGGAAGACTCACTTCCTCTTCAACGGAACACACCAGAAACAGGTTAGATTGGAGCAAGGGCTGATGCTTTTCTGGAACTGATGGAGGCCTTTGGTGTTGACAAGGGATAAACCAGCTCCCTCCCTGCGGTTATTCTGCAGGCAGACTGATCAAGAGACTACTGAAAAAGCATTGGAGCCAATGGTGGTGGAATTGCACTGAGGTCTGGGGAATGCAACAATGCTGGGACTCAATGTCCCAGTGGGACCACAGTGTGTCTTAGAGCTGGGAAGACAGTGGTAGGGCAACCACAAATTGGCATGCCACAGCAGGAATGATTAAACCCATAAGGATCTCTAAAGCATTCTAGGGCATGTCTAAGTGATGTCTAATGGTTATACAAGAGTGCCAGATATCATGGAGGACGAGACCATTGCTATGATGAGTGTCTATAATTTGTATACATTATAATTTGTATACATGAAAGGCACATTTCTTACCTGTAACAATTTTTCAAGTTGTATCCTCTAACCAAGTCCCAATATATTGGTATTTGGCATTATCTAGCACCCAACTTGGATTATAAAAAGAACTTTCCCTTTAATTTGTTCCACGTCCTGCTGTCTCCCCCTTGGATGTATATATAGTCCTGCCTCAGCACTCCCCATCAGTTCATAGGTAGCTACTGCAACTAAGCGGGGAGGGAGTTGGGAATCCAAGACACCCCAGATGTACTCAGTTCCAGTTGCCTATGAGTTCTTGATTACCCATCCAGCCCCAAACTCCCTGATTGCCACTGTAGTGGCAGAGAGGGCTAAGCCCCCATCTCAACCCCCAGATAGGGAGGGGAAGAGAATTGATGTGCCGGGGCATAGGGTATACTCAGCGGCATCTTTGGATACGCGGGCAGAGAATTACTTGGCCCTCATGGTTCGCTTCAGTTATATCCTATGGGAAATGGTGCAGCAGCTGTTGCCTGCTCTCTCTCTCTCAGGGATATATAAAGGAGCAGTCCAAAGCAGCTGCTGGGGATGGCACCAAGCTATCTAGGCACCTGAAAAGGGTATCCTATGATGTAGTGGTCTCAGGAGCTCGTGGGATGGTAGCGGGCATTACCATACAGCACTGAATAGCAGCACATCTGGCTGTGCTTCTCTGGGCTCTCTCACGAGGCCCAGTGCATGGTAAAGAATCTGCTCTTTGACAAGCAGGGGCTGTTTGCTGCCACTACCAATCGGGAACTGAGGTAGTGAAAGACCGACCATAGTATGGCCAAGTTGACGGGTCTCAAGGTGGCAGTGGCCACATTTTTGTCCCAGGGTGCTGGGGGTTCCCTGCTTCAGCAACTCCAGTGTCCTCATGGAAGGTCACTCTTCCAGGCCCCACTGCTGTTGCTGCCCCTAGGCTTTCCTCAGGTGCCGGTGAGCTACCCAAAGTCCCCGCAGGCGTAGGATTTCTGCCATAGCGGGAAACAGACACCCCCTCGTGTAGCCTGCACCTCCCCTCTAGCAACAAAGTACCTTTAGCGCTAGCCTTATGCCCCCAACAGTTAAACCTTATGGTCCCTTCCTTTGGGGATAGGCTGCAACCCTATGCGGCTGCCTGGCAGGCCATCACCACAGATCAGTGGATGTTGTTCAACACTGAGGGCTATTGCATTCAGTTTTTCTCCCAGCCAGGGAGGCAACGGATACATACCAAGACCCCAGGGAACGTAGCTGCAGCAGCAGCCCTGAGGGCAGAGATCCAGTAGTTTCTGGTAAAAGGGGCTATTGAGCCTGTCCCACCGGTGATGTGGGGAAGGGGGTTCTACTCCCCTTATTTTCTCATGCCAAAGAAACTGGAAGGACTTCAGCCTATCCTTGATTGGGGGGCACTAAATAAATATGATTAATGTTATAAGTTCTGCATGGTGATGTCTCAAATTATCTTGTCACTCAGGGGGACTACAGTATGAAGGATGCATACGTTCATATTACAATCCATCCTGCTTATTGCAAATTTGTGTGTTTTGCTTTTGAGAGGACACACTACCAGGTTTGTGGTTTTGTCCTACGGGCTCTGCACTTCCCCTAGGGTCTTTACGAGGTGTCTGATTTCAGTGATAGTGGCCCTCTGCAGAAGGAGGTTCTTTGTATACCTGTACCTAGATGATTGGCTGTTTAGGGCTAGATTGTCTGAGGGCTTGAGTACCCAGAAGTAGGATTTATTTATTTTATTTAATTATTACAATTTATACCCCACCTTTCCCTATAGGCTCAGGGAAACGGACATCAACAAAAACACAAGAAGAAAAATAATAAAAATACATGGTATGGAGAGGGGCACTACCATCCCGAAAGACTTGATGTGTTCTTGGGCCTTATGGCATGCGCCTCAGGCCTGTTGGTACCGGAGTACCTGCCCATTCAAGGCCCAATAGCATGGCCCCTGTTGGGACATGGGCTAGAGTGGAAGAAGGTCATAAGAACATTAGTAGTGCCATACTGGGTCAGACCAATGGTCCATCGAGCCCAGTACCCGTCTCCGACAGTGGCCAATCTCAGTCACTTGGGAGAAGTACCCAATCAGGTCACAATGCATAATCCATTCCGTTGTCCACTCCTAGCTCCCAACGGTAAGAAGTTATGTCCCCTAGACCTGGTTGGCTAATGGCCATTAATAGACCTACTCTCCAAGAACGTATCCAATTCTTTTTTAAACCTAGCTATACCACTGGCCTTGCCCACATCATCTGACAACAAATTTCACAAGTTAATTGTGCATTGAGTGAAATAGATTTAAAAGAAATTATCACCAGTTAGCTTCATGGAGTGTCCCTGAGTTCTAGTAGTATTTGAGAGGGTAAATAACTGTCCCACAACATTCATGATTTTACACACTTTTCTCATATCCTGTCATCTCTTCTCCAAGATGAAGAGCCTTAATCTATCAAGTCTCTCTTCATATGGGAGCTATTCCATACCCTTTATCGTTTTTGCTGCCCTTCTCTGTACTGTTTCTAGTTCTACTTTATCTTTTTTGAGATGGGGCAACCAGAATTGCACACAACACTCAAGGTGTGGTCACACCATAATTTATATAGAGGTGTTATATTTTCAGTTTCATTCTCTAATCACTTTCCAAATAGTTCCTAACATTTTGTTTGCTTTTTTTGGCTGCTGCCAAGGATTTAAATGTTTTGTCCACAATTACTCCAAGATCCTTTTCCTGCGTGGTAACTACTAATTTAGAACCCAGCTTTGTGTACATATAGTTTGGATTATTTCACCCTATGTTCATCACTTTGCACTTGCTCACATTAAATTTCATCTGCCATTTAGATGCCTAGTCTCACAAGATCTTCCTGCAATTCCTCACAGTCCACTCAGGTTTTAACTACCTTGAATAACTTTGTGTCCTCTGTAAATTTGATCATCTCACTCCTTACTCTCTTTTCTGCTCACTGATGAATACATTAAACAACAACGGTCCCAGTACAGATCCCCAAGACACTCCACTATGTACTTCTCTCCATTGTGAGAACTGGCCATTTAGTCCTACTCTTTGCTTCCTATCCTTTAACCAGTTACCGATCCATGACAGGACACTGCCTCCCATCCCATGACTAATTTCCTCTCATGAAGGACCTTCTCAAATATCTTCTGAAAATCCAGCTATACTATATCAACTGGCTCACTCTTATCCATATGGTTATTTACACCCTAAAAAATTTCCACGTGCCACAACTTTCCTTTGCTAAAACCAGGTTGATTCTTCCCTATTAGGCCATGTTTGTCAATATGCCCCATAATTTTATTTTTCACAATCTTTTCCTCTCCCTGTTAGGGGCAGCCCCCATGTGTATTTCATGCACTTCTGGGCAGCCTGCACTGGCAGTGCCAACGAGTGAGAGCAGGGGAGGAAGCAGTTGCTCCTCAGATACTCTAGGATTTTTGCCCACGACTCTACGGTGCTGGTAGACTTGTATGCACAGAGGTGCTGCACGCAACCTAACTGATGGGACGCAGACATGTGGGCTCACATTAGCCTGTATAGAGGGCTCTGCATTCTCAGAAACCCTGTCCCGAGTACAGGCTGCATGTTCTGTGGGTGGCGGCCATGTGGCTGGCAGGGGTGAAACGTAACAAACAGGTTGGTGGACTAATATCCTGGTGTGGGCTATTAAGCTTGTTTGTTAACACTCTTAGTAAAAAGAACTGGAAACAATGACTTTCACAACTGGACTCCTTATTGTCACTCAATAAGCAAGACAGCTGCCCCCATTATACACTGTCATTTGCGTGCACACACACTTTCAAATGGATTAAGGCCAAATGTGGCTGAGAGCAGCTGATCAAAGGATGAGAGCAGCAGGGTGAAAGGAATGTCGCTGGAAATCAAGATCTGTGAGCTGGTGGAAAATTGAGGGAGTAGCGGAAGAAATGTATTTTGAGACAGGGTGAGCTGATTTAAACCAAGCCAATTTAAAGCAGTAATTTAAAGTATGAAGCGTCATTTAAATAAATTTAAATCATCATTTCCATTTGTACTTCAGTTAATTTCCTGAAGAAAGGTGCATCACTTAGAGATCCCATAAAGCAACTAACCTCATATAAATACTTGGGTCTAACTTTTTCTGCATCCAGAACATGGTATGACCATATGATTTTGACTAAATTAAAGACTTATCAGACAGCAAATGGAATAATTAGGTTTTGGTCAACCACTGGAGGCAGATTAATTAAACCAGGTCTCCATTTGTTACTTTCTAAGTTAGCCCCTCAGGTTACATACGGTGGGGAGGTTTGGGGATGTACTAGCCTGACTCAATTAGAGCCAGTACAAAATAAAGTTTTATGGGCAATCTTGGGAGCTCCAAAAGGCATGCCTGTTTGTCTTTTGAGAGCTGAAATGGGAGCCCTTCCCTTGGAAATCAAAGCCAGGTTAAGTGTTTTTTATTGTCAGTGACTGTTTTATATGACGGATGACAGATTGCCCCAATTATGTTGGGTTGAGCAATCTGAGTTTGGATTCCCCCAAATTATGGAGATCCCAGCTAAGCAGACTCCTTTCCACATCTGGCTTTTCATTTGACTTTTTTCAATGGTATTCGAGACTACAGGCTAAAGAAATCTTTAGGGAATGATTGAAGGATATTTACATTCAGACCAATTTGGTGCATACTCGTGAATCTTGAGTGGCCCCTTATTATGGGAAAACAAAGATGATACATCAGTGTGAACCTTATTTATTAAATCTAGCACATTATACAATTCAGAGGGTTTTGACTCTCCTGTGATTTCAAATTATGCCAACTAAAGTTCTTGAGGGCAGATTCAGCGGTATCCCATATGGAGGCTGGTTATGTTCATGTAGATTACAGGTGGAGGACCTCCAGCACTATTTGTCTGCCCATATACTGCTGGTGTTCGATCAAAATATCTATGTGAGTTTATGGCTGGAAAAATGCATTGGGATTTCTATCTGACACTATGATATCTGCTGGCTAACCCACGTAGGAAAATCATGGTTAAAGCTGCAGATTTTGCCCATCTTGGCAATTAAGAAACTTAGGCAGGCTTTGCGGCCAGCCGGGACACCTTAGGCTCTGTCTCCAGTGATCTGGATTTGGAGGCTAAACTTTATTCAGTTTATTTTAATTGGTGATATTAGTTTGGTATAGTTATAAGGATAAATGACTATGTGCCGATTCTGTTGCATCATGGTGTTTGTGTGGCACTATTGATGGTAGTATATCTTTGCTAGGGGGGAAATGATGAATTCTACAACAAACCGATTTTGTATGGCTTTATTTTACGGTATTTTGTTACAATTGCTGCAACCAATGGTTGAGTCAATAAAATTAGTACTAAAATTATTACTACTATACACTTAAGAGATAAACATTAAAATATGCTGGACTTACAACTATGTACGATCTTCTACTACACATTGTGCATGTATTGCTGCTATCTTGGAGAGAACTTTATAAGTAACATTAACTTATAAATTTTCAATTAAATTTGTTAATTTCCATCCAGCTGCACTACATATTGGTAACTACTTGGACACTGCTAATTTGAGTGCCGAGTCTGAGTTTGGGGTTGGGGAGACCCATTCTTCTCAGGTTTGCTTGGATCAGCTTCAATTGGTCTCGCCCACCGACGTGTAGGTAGTGCTTGGAGAAGTGCAGGCGACCAGTTGCAAATTAGATCCATGCCCATCCTGGCTGGTGAAAGCTAGCTGGGAGACATTGGGGCTGTTGCTGGCTGGGATTATTAATGCCTCCCTTTGGGAGGGCAGGTACCTGGTGGCCTAAAAACTATGGTTATCGATCCCCTCCTCAAAAAGCCATTTTTTGATGTTGACTTCCCAACCAGCTACTGTCCTGTCTCTAACCTTCCCCTTTTAGAGAAGGCTATTGCCGTGAGAAGGTGGCTGCCTCGCAGCTCCCAGCACATCTTGATGCTATTGGATCCTCTGACCCATGTCGTGGGGTTTTCATCCTGGGCATCGCACTGAGACAGCGCTTGTGGCCTTGGTTGATGATCTCTGCTTGGACAACAACAGGGAAAATAGGGAAATCAACAGTTGTTGGTTTTGTTAGATCTTTCAGTGGCCTTTGAATCAGTTGATCATGGGGTGTTATTGACATGGCTGCAAGACCTGACTGAGGTGCAAAGGGCTGGTCTTGAGTGGTTCTACTCATTCCTGGATAAGAGAACCCAGAGTGATGGTGCTTATCGTCCCCCCTTGTGGGGTCCCATAGAGTGCCATCTTGTTCCCACTCCTGTTCAATGTGTATCTGAGACCCCTGGGTGAAATCTGGAGTTGAAAGAGAGGGAGTTGACTGGTCATCGGTATACCGATGGCACTTCACTCCAAATCTTCTATCTGACTTTTTTCAACTGACCTAGGCCCTGCAGTCTCAGTGCTTAGTGGGTGTCTGGCTGTCATTGGAGACTGGATGCAGGTGAGCCAATTGAAGCTGAATCAAGACTGAAGTGATGATGGTTGGCCAGCAGTCAGGCCATGTGACCTGGGGGATGTAGGGACCCCTGCTATTGATCGTGTCCATTCTCTTTTGGCCACTCAAGTTTGTAGCCTGGGATACACTACTGCGCCTGGATGTGGCAGTGGCCCGGAGTGTTTTTCCATCAATTTCATCTGATGAGAAGACTGCGACCTTTTTTGTCAGACTCTGATTTGAGGGAGGGAGATTGATCCATGATTGGGACAACTTTAGGAATCTTTTGTACCAAGTAGCACTGTGCCTGCATTCCCTACAATATCAATATCAAGCCCTTGATACAGTACATAATCTATTCTGTCATATTTATAGGACGTTTCACCCAATTCTTTTAATATAGAAACATTGCCTTTAACTCAGAGTTTGACAGACTGATGTATTCAGATTTTTTTTTTAATTGAATTGGTCTTAAGTTGATGCCTTAACATCTTTTGTACTTAGTTCAAAATTCACTTTCATGTAAGAAAAGTTATAACTAAAAATAAATCCACTTAAAATTTAAATCCAGTTTCAATGAAAAAAATAAAAAATCAGTTTCCATCCATGCTCTTTTGGACGCTCATGTCAAACTGGCACTTAATAGTCAGGTTGGTCAACTATGTTGTACTTTAGCAGAAGTATCACCGCAGTTAGGCATGGTAAGAGAGGAGCTCTGCTGATAAATACCAGGTAAACTTCTCTGGACTGCAATCCACAAATCATTTACTCCAGAGTAATCCCCTGAAGACAAGAGAGAGTAAGTGGCTGCAATCAACAAACTGGAGTTGGTTTGTAGGTTGCCACCATAGTATTTTAACCCCAAATAGCAAGTCCGAATATTATTACATTTTTGCCACCATCTGAGTAACAATAAAAATGCAAGGATCTGAGACAAAAGCCATCACTAAATTTTATAGGAAAACAGACAAGCCATACACCATTTTGTGGAACCAACTTTGATGTGTTCAGTTGAAAGTCTAATTTATTTATTTCATTGTCATAAAACTTACAGACATACAGCTTACTTGGCAGCAAGACTTTCCTGAGGAGCATCGTATGCGTGAATGCTCACCTTAACAAGAATAATAAGTCATTGATTTAGAACTAAGCCCATACCTCACAATTGATTCAGTTATTTTAATGAGTCAAACCAAACAAATTCACACCGCTACACACACTATATGCATAGGCACTTAAAACTGTACTTATGTTAACAACCTGATTGAAGATTTCTGTATAATTTGTTATAAATTGGTTGATCTGTCTATTTTATTACTTTGTAAAGTGCCAGGTACACTGCTGGCGCTATATAAATGTTTGTTAATAATAATAATAATAAATACTATTATGCCAGTCTAAATAAAGCTGAGTCAGGGTCAGCCTCCTTGAACTAATAAGTCAGAACAAAGGACAAAAGAAATGGGTAAAGACATATAGGAGAGAGGATGGGGAACCTTTTCTAGTCCTCGAGCTGCTTTGAAAATGAGTACACGTGCTGCAGGCCAGATAAGAGGTGGACGGGGGTGCGCTCAGGGAAGAGGAGGGTCCAGAGCATGGATCTATGCCATGGCTTTAGCCTCCATCTTTGACGGCATGCTCTTGTCTCCACTCTCTTCCTGTGAGATCACTCTTTCAGCACTTAAAAGACCAGATCCATGGGCCAGTCCCAGGAATTGTAAGAGGGGCAAATAATAATAATAAAAAAAAACAGCCATGGGCTAGAGTTCCCCACCCTGAGGTAGGAAAAGAAAAATGCAACCTCTTATTTGGAAGCCGTGCCTCCCACCACATTATAGTCAAATTTGCACTCAAATGGAGAATGCATAAATCTTGCATCTTGGATGCACGAACAGTTATATGGCGATTTTAATTGATAAATGAAGTACACTATATTTTTGATGAAACTGGGAACCATGCCTCACACTGTGTTATAACTGAATTGATCCTATAATCGTGCACATTTTAATGAGGTTGCACTGTAATTTTGTGAATGCCTTTCAGTGCCTTAAACCAGGGGTGGCGAACCTCAGGCCAGGGGGACAAATGTGGCCATGGCAAGTTTTTATGTGGCTCCTTTCCAGTTCCTCGATTTGGCTCCTGGATCCAGTTCCACGTCCAACCACTGAAAAACTGAGCTCAGGGTAAGAGAGCCGAGATGAGGGCATTCACACAAGGATAAGGAACAGAACCATGGCACAAATCCATTATCTGGGTCCTCCTTTTCTTGAGTGCACCCCTTAGGCACCCCAAACCCAACTTGTATGGGGACTTAGAGCATGTCCTAATGGTCAAAATGGCCCCCAGGATGGAAAAGGTTCCCCATGCTCCTGAGAGGTAGCCTAGCAGCCAAGGGGTAGTATTCTGCGCTGTCATGCAAGAAGGTTGAGGCTAAATTCCAAGCTCATTCATAAAAGCTGCAAAGCTAGGAGCAACATGGAAGTAGGGCAATTCCACTTAAGAATGAGTAGTAACCTGGTCATTAATTAATTTCACCAGCTGCACTGACAATCCCAAAAGGGTGCCCCATGCGGTCTGCCTCAAAAGGAAGTTGTTGACATGGAGGCATGCTTTGTTAAAGTGGGTGACTAAAGATATATACTAAGGGAAAATGAAGATCCTTGGAGTGCCAAATATTCTTATTGTTCCCACTCCTTAGCCTAAAGCAAAGCAGAAAAACAATAATACACTCATACAAGACTCAGTGAAGCAAAGTTATTGAAGATTTTTAAAAGGGTTTCCACTATTAGAAATGTATTTTCTAAAATACATTTGTAACGTTAAACATGGTGATGGGGAAGAGGGACCGATTATAGTGTTCAGCATACCCAAATAGTTCACAAGCATGCAAGACAAGCTACCCAGCTGCCTATAAACAGACATAGGGTGATTTCAGACGTGACGGTGGCCCTATTGGCCCCATCACGGAATCACCCAACAATTCCCCGGTGGAATCAGACTGGCCCGTCAACAACGAGCCGGCAGATTCCACCGGGGAATCGGGGAGGGGGCAGGGCTGCGCGGCACGACATGTGGCCGCACAGCCCACCCCCCCCACGCTTCTGAGGCTGCCCGCCCTCTGGGAGACGGGCAGGTGCTGCAGCCAATGCGGCTGCGGCACCCGCCCGCCCCCCAGGGTATTGACCATGGCCCGGAATCGGCAGCAAACATGGCCACCGATTCCGGGCCGTGGTCAGCGACCAGACGAGACGTTACCATGCTCAACCATGGTGAATCCCACCGTGGTTGAGCGTGGTAACGTCACGTCTTTTGGGGACAAAAAGTGATTCCCGCCAGGTGTTCAACACCGGTGGGAATCACTTTGACCACGCTTTCGGAGATGGTCCCCGGACCATCCTCGAAAGCGTGGTTATTTTGATCCCCGCTGGTGGTTCACTGTGGTGAACATCTGGCGGGGATCAAACAGACGTTACGGGACCATTCCCCACCACAGGGGATTGTCTGTGGTTGAGCGTGATCTCGTAATGTCTGAAAATACCCATAACTGTACATTATATTACTCATGCTTAACATGTAATGTATGTAACTACATTTCAGACTGCAATTGTCCAATTAAAGGACTGGCTAGGCAAGTATGGTTGATGTTGTCTGAAAATGTTCAACATTTAGCATATGCTACAGATCTGTGTATCTAATTTGATAAGTATACTGTAATTTTTCTGCTTTTTTGGTTTGCATTATTTCTAGAACACGCACTATTAGTCTTTCATTACACACACTCTCTCTCTCTCTATATATATTATACTAACTCCTAACACAGAAGAGAACTGTATCTAAAAACAGAGAGGCTGACATCTAGTGGCCAACCAAAATGCAGGATGTTTAAAACACTCAGCAGGGGTACAACTAGAATAAGAATAGTGAAAACTGTTGCTTAGAAACATACTGTAGGAAACTTGATGCTTCAGACAAATTTCAGCAGCATGCAGAATTGACATAAGGGGAAAGATGAAGTGGGGGAAATCTTTCCTTCCTCAGCATGTTGCATACGGATACACTTTTTACTACCGAATATTTTCTTGGCATGTTAGAAAGTGAACTATATTAAAACCCTCTAAATGTTAGTTCCTTCAGAAACAGCATGACATTTGTTGAACTGTATCATTTACAAAGCAAAATTTTAAAACAGTTTCCACAATGGTACAAAGGACTATGAAATGCTTAAATAAACGGGTGCCAGCAGAACTAGGATCTAAATGAGAAAAGATTACTTGCATGCTGTGGACATTTCAAGTCATGCGTTATCCAGTCACACGAACAAGGTTTGGAGCCTCTCAAGTACAGAACCTTTGTGGTCCCTCACAAGACTTCCAAGCCAGAGAGTAGTTTCTAATCCCCAGCCATGAGAGCCAGTATGGTGTACTGGATAAGGTGCTGGACGTGGACCTGGGAGACCAGGGTTCAAATCTTACTGTAGCCAATAAACTCACTGGGTGGCCTTCGACGAGTCAGTCAACCTCTCAGCCTCAGTTCTTCATCTGTAAATTGGATGTGTGTGTCTGAGTGTTCCCCTCATCCTTATATACCGTAGGCCATTTTTACACGGATGCCTCCCCTCCTCCCTGCTTGGTGTTTGGGCAGGTGTGCGGGGGTCGTCTGTGTAAACGGTGGTGGGGAATAAGTGTCCAGTCAGCATTTGCCCATGTGAACACCATGAGCGATGGGTTGGGGGAGGGGGTGCTCCCACGGAACACCCACCTCCACCCATCACCCACAGACCTCCACCCACAGAGCCCTCTGGAAACCGGAGGCGGCCCCATGGGTGGAGGTGGGGGGTTGTCCATATAAAAGGACACACACACCCCACCTCCAACCACAGAGCCCTCTGGAAAACCAGAGGCGGCCCCATGGGTGGAGATGGGGGGTGTGTCCATATAAAAGGACATCCACCCACTGCACCAGAACACCCATCCCTTCACCCACCCCTGTTCGTATAAAAAGGGCCTCTGGAGATAGATTATAAGCCTACTGGACAGAGACCTTTCTCTGAAATCTGATACTGTAAAACGCTGTGTACACCCACTAGTGCTATATAAATTATTAGCAGTAGCCCCAGCCAGATGATCCTCCCCACAATCATGTACAACTTCAATACTTCCAACAACTTTCTTGGTTACCGGTAAGTAACCTTTTCCTTCAAATGGCTCCATCCATAGTATCACAACTGTAGGGACTAAACAACGATACAAATAAAATGTTACTTGTACAAAAATAAAAGCTACAAAAATACAAATATTACATATGCATGACATACAGTTCTTGATGTTTCATAATGGAAATATAAAAGTCTTATAAAGTCAAAAATTCAATAATCAAAATATGTTAAAAACATCTATTTCCAGAGTGATGGTTAACTCATTTTGATCATGATCAAAACACACTGGCCTCCGACTCTAAAATACCTGTTTTGGGGCATATTTTCATTACATTTCATTATTGAATTTTTATTTATTTTATCTCATCTTATCTTACTTATCTTAAAATGTATCTCGGGGCGGCTCACAACATTTAAACACATTAAAATAAATAATAATAATAATTACAATTAAAAAACCAATATAAAACCCCATCCCCCCAACCCTAACCCAACCCACCCTATCTCCCTTGGGAAAGGCCTGGCGGAACAGCCAGGTCTTACATTGTCTGCAGAAAGAGGGGTGGCCGGCAGCCAAGCAGACTCCGATGGGAGGGAGTTCCACAGCTGCGGCGCAGACACGGACAACACCCTCCTCATAGTGGACACCCGGAGAGTGAGGCGGTCCTGCAGATAGGCGGGACCCAAGCCATTTAGGACTTTAAGGTCCGGAAACCTACCAGCAGCCAGTGCAGAGAGTGAAGCACCAGTGTAATATGCTCGTGTCGGCCTGTCCCAGTCAAGAGACGGGCCGCTGCATTCTGCAGTAGCTGCAGCTTCCAGGGTAGCCCCACGTAGAGCATGTTGCATTAATCCAGTCTCGAGGTAATAAAATCATGGATGACTGTCACCAGATCCGAGTCTGAGACATACGGCCTAAGCTGACGCACCAGATGTAACTGGCGAAATCCTCCCTTCGCCATAGCCGCCACCTGGGCATCCAGGCGAAGCTGTGGGTCCAGGAGAACCCCCAGACTCCGAACCAGAGAAACCAGGGGAGGGCGGACCCCATCAATGATGGGGGCCACCACTCCCTCAGCCCTCGCCACAGCCATCACCTCCATTTTGTCAGGATTTAGCCTCAGGCGGCTCACCCTCATCCAATCCCCCACAGTGGACAAACACTGAGACTTCCAGGCCCGAGTCGGAGGAAAATGAGAGAGATAGCTGGGTGTCATCAGCATATTGACGGCATCTCACTCCATACTCCCTAACACCCTCTCCCAGAGGCTGCATGTACACACTGAATAAGAGAGGGGATAAGATGGAACCCTGCGGTACTCCACATGTGAGGTCCCAGGGGGAAGAGGAAAACTCCCCCAGCACCACACATTGGATTCTCCTGGCCAGGAAAGAACGGAACAATTAAAGAACAGCCCTGCCAATCACTGTCGGGTCCCGCAGCCAAGTCACCAACAACTCATGATCAATGGTTTCAAATGCAGCCGAGAGAGCTAACGGGATCGAACGACCCCGGTCCAACTCACGGGAGAGGTCGTCAGCCAAGGCTACAAGTGCCGTCTCCATCCCATAACCCGGACGAAAGCCTAACTACGAGGGATCGAGAAAATTAACCTGGACCAAATGCCCCTGAAGCTGCTGAGCCACCACCCATTCAATAACATTCCCTAAAAAGGGAAGGTTAGAGACTGGCCGATAACTGGCAGGCCGTCAACGTTCAAAGATGGTTTCTTGAGCAGGGGCCGCACCACCGCCTCGAGACAGCCCAGCACCCTGCCCTCCCCAAAGGATGTGTTGACTATTCCCACCAGCAGCAGCCCCAGTGTCTCCTGGCTAGCCTTAACCAGCCAGGTCGGGCATGGATCTAGTTCACAATAGGTGGCTCGAACAGTCCCAAGAGCATCCCCCGCATCTGAGGGTGATACTGCCCCAAACTCATCCCATAAAACAGGACAAGAAGGGGCTTCTACTGTCTCTAACCCGTTCCCTGCTAAAAAAGTCGCATCAAAACTGTGGTGAATTTGAGTGATTTTATTATTATTATAAGCATTTATATAGCGCCAGCGATGTACCTGGCGCTTTACAAAAAAATAAGATAGACATGGTCCCTGCCCGAGAGCTTACAATCTAAAGACAGGGGGAGGGGAGACAGGGAAGGGGGAACAGATGGAGAGACAAGGGATGCGACATTAATGAGGATGCGAGAACTCAGGTACACTTTCTTGGCTTTGTTACAGTAAATTGGGAGTTTACAGGTAACAGGTGGGGGATAGTCCTGGGTGGGGATGATTAGCAGGAGTTCGGAAGGGCGGAGCAGAAGAGGTGGGTTTTGAGGAGGGACTTGAAGGTGTGGAGGGTGGGGGCAAGGCGGACGAGGGCAGGGAGGGAGTTCCAGGCGTGCAGGGCAGGAAGAGAGAAGGGACAAAGACGGTTGGGGGTGCAGGGGAGGCGTGGGAGGGGATGGAATGGAATGGAGTGGAGTGCTCGAACAGGGGTTGGGAGGGAGATCAGGGCAGAGAGGTGCAGGGGGAGCAAGGTTGTGAAGGGCTTTGTAAGTAAGGACAAGGAGCTTGTGCAGAATACACTCAGGAAGAGGGAGCCAGTGGAGAGAGGAGGCTGCACATGGCCAAAGTGACGGGCAAGGTGGATGATCCTGGCAGCAGAGTTTTGAACAGAGATGAGGGAAGAATGGTGAGAGCGGGCAACGCCAGCAAGGAGGAGGTTACAGTAGTTGAGGTGTGAGATGACTAGGGTGTGGATGAGAGTTTTGGCAGAGGAGACAGACAGAAAAGGGTGGATCTTAGCAATGTTGTGGAGAAGCGGCAGGACTTGGCGACTGAGTCAATATAGGGTTTGAAAGTAGGGTGCGAGTCGAAGATGAAGCCCAAGCTACGGGCTTGGGGGACAGGGAGGATGGAGACCCTGTCAATGGCAATTGACAGGGAGGAGGGAGAGGAAGAATTGGGAGGGAAGATAAGGAGCTGTTTTTGCCATGTTCAGTTTGAGTTGGCGTTGAGGCATCCAGGTGGAGATATCAGAGACAGTTGGTGAGACGAGCTTGAACAGAGGGGGAGATGGAAGGAGTGGATAGAGTTGAGTGTCGTCAGTGTATAGGTGGTATTGGAAACCGTGGGAGGCAATGAGTTTGCCCAGGGATTGGATGTAGATTGAGAAGAGGAGAGGGCCAAGGACAGAGCCTTGGGGAACCCTGACTGAGAGGAGTAGGGAGGAGGAGTTAGGAAGAGATACACTGAAGGAGCGGTCGGGGAGGTAGGAGGAGAACCAGTCGAGGACAGAGTCCCGGAATCCAAGGTTTCGCAAAGAAGTCCGCAAACAAGTCACCGCGAACATTTGATGGTTCTACGTCCAGGTGGAGGGAGGCCGGACTGACCAGCCCCTTCACCACCCAGAACAGCTCAGCCGAGCGGGCGGAAAACCTTCTTTGCTGTTTGCACCGCAACGGCATACGTACGAAACCAGACTCTATGGCGCAATTGGTCAACTTCAGCACGCAAACGATGCCACCGTCACTCTAACCGCCGCCCTTCCTCCTTCATCCGCTACAGCTCCCCGGTATACCATGGGGAGTTGCATTGTTGGCAATTCGGGAGTGAACGCCTAGGAGTCACACAGTCAATGGCCTCTGTTAGCAAAGTACTCCACCTGGACACGAGATCATTGAGTGAGTGGCCATCGAGGTCAGAGGAAACATCCCCATGGGCTATCTGGAATCTGAAAGATTCCATAAGCCTTCGGGGGAGAACCAACTTAACTGGTTCCACACCCTCCCGGGGACCGACATGTGCCAGGATATCCACCCAGGGGAGATGATGATCTGTCTATGACAAGGGCACTGTTGATAGCTCCCCCACCAACGGATCCCCAGCCTCAAGGTCTGTGCAAAATATCATGTCCAGGGTATGTCCTCCACCATGTGTGGGGCCCACTATTCTCTGAGACAAGCCCATGGTTGCCATGGCAGCCATGAACTCACGCTCCGTCCCTCCAAGACTGGTGTCGGCATAGATATTGAAGTCCCCCAGAATTTTGGTCCTTTTTGACTTTATAAGACTTTTATATTCCCCTTATAGAACATCAAGGACTGTATGCCATGCATATGCAAGAGGTTTTGTATTTGTGTAGCTTTTGGTTTTGTCCGAGTAAAATTTCAATTATACTGTTTACTCAGTTGTGATATATCACTTTGATAGAAAGGACTAGAAGGGTTTTTTGGGGGCCTTGTTTGTTTGAGGTCCATCCATACACACCCAACTGGGAGACTAGCAAGCAGCAGTGCCTCTAAGAAGATGGGTCAAGGAGGAATAATTAAAAACAGTTAGAGTACTGCTCTCACTCCTATGTCCAACACATACAGTTCGGTAAAAGGTATAGGTGGAGTTCTATGGCCATTTTCACACGGACGGGGTGTGTGTGTGTCCTTTTACACGGACACACACCCATCTCCACCAACAGGGCCTCCTCCTGTTTTCCGGATGGCCCGGTGGGTGTAGGTGGGTTTGCGCTGGGAACATGCACGCACAAACACCCAACGCCCATGGTGTTTATTTACACAAGCGCACACCCATCCCCAACCCACCACTGGCCCGTTTCCACAGATGTCCCCCCCCCAGCGGTAAGTGGGGCCATCCGTGTGAAAACTGCCTATGTGGCTGCCCTATAACTGATCCAGAATGAGCACGTCTATGTCTATACAAAGCTGCTCAAGAGGTTACTTGCTCTGTTGAATGGGCCTTTATGCTTTCTGGTACGTATTAGCTATAACGTAGCACAGTATTTAGCATTACAGATTACTAACCATTTTGATCTTTGTTGAGATGAAAACAGAGGTTACTTACCAGTAACTCTGTTCTTTGAGAGAGCTCCACGTATTCTCACTCTTGGGGATTCACTTCCTGCTCCGCAGGTACCGGAAAACCTGTCAGCAGTATCCAGGCAGAATTTGCCTGGAAAAGACTATAACATGGTGAGGGCTCCGCCCCTCCAACCCCCCTCCCGTCCAGAAAAAAGTGCAGGATCGCATCACGTGGGATGGGACAGTATAAATAGGGAGGAGGAGCCCTCACCGCCTCAGTTCCTTCCAACCCTGGTCCGGAAGACTCAGTCATGTCAACTGAGACTGAGGGGAAGGAGGGCGGGATGTGAGAATATGCGGAGCTCTCTCGAAGAACAGAGGTACTGGTAAGTAACCTCTATTTCTTCTTCGAGGATATCCATGATTCTCACTCTTGAGAGAGTAATAAGCAGTTGATCACCTACCTCTAGGTGGTGGAGGGAGTCGAGGACGTTAACCAAAAAGCGAGTTCAGAACCGCCTTCCCCACCTGGCAGCGAGGTTCAAAGAGTAGTGCTTCGTAAAGGTATGCACTGAAGCGCATGTGGCAGCTCTACATATGTCCAAGATAGGGATACCACAGAGACTGGCAATGGACGTAGCAGTAGCCCTGGTAGACTGTGCTCTTATGCCCAAAGGTGAAGTCTTATGAGCTAGCTCATAACATCTCCTTATACATAGAGTAATCCATTTGGATAGTCTTCGCGAAGAAATTTTAATTCCAATTTTCTGTCCTCCATAAGATATAAACAGGGAGTCACAAGCCCTAATATCCCTGGTTCTTTCAATGTAAAAGGCCAGCGCTCTTTTAACACCCAAGGTGTGAAGCGCTCGTTCTGCGTGAGAAGCATGGAGTTTCGGGAAAAACACTGGCAACGAGAGATGAAAGGATGAAGCCACCTTAGGTACGAAAGTTGGGTCAGTTCTCAAGTCAACCTTATCCCTATTGAAAAGAGTATAAGGAGGTGAAGCTCTGAGGGCAGTCAGCTCACTCACTCTTCTAGCCGAAGTAATAGCTACCAAGAAAGCAGTCTTAAATTGTTAGATTTTCCATGGTACTTGAGAACACGGGTTCAAAGGGACGTCCCATCAGCTTTGATAACACCAGATTCAGATCCCACTATGGGGCCGGTTAGGACCTTGGTGGAAAAGTGTTCATCAGTCCTTTCCAGAATGACCTCATAAATCGAGGAGAGAACAAAGTTTCCTGACCCTCTGGCTGCAGGCGTGACGACAACGCCGCCAAATGAACCTTTATGGATGGAACGGCGAGAGACGACCTCTGCAAGGATAACAGGTACATGAACACGTGATTCATAGTAAGGTTGTGTAGGGAAATAACCTGTCTCACACCACTTGGAAAAACGCAACCACTTTGTCTTGTAGCAGTTGTGTAGAAAGCCTTCGAGAATTCAGTAGGATTTCCGAAACCTCAGGTGGCGCATTTCTCAAGAGAGCAGAATTAGCCAAGTGGAGAGGTGGAGCATCTGTAAATCGTGGTGCAGAATCGTCCCTCGAGCTCGTGACAGCAGGTCTGGTATAAGAGGAAGGATCTTGACACCTGATGCTATCATCTGTAGTGTTTGGAACCATGTTTAGCGAGGCCAATACGGTGCAATCAGGATTAGTTGAGCTTTGTCTGTCCTGGCCTTGCATAGTACTCTGTGTAGTAGTGATTTGGGGAAAAGCATAAACAAAGCTCCCGTGCAAGGATATCGCAAAGGCGTCCGAGATTGATCCCGGGGCTGCCCCTGCGCAGCTGCAGTATTCCGGCAGCTTCGCGTTGTCTTGTGACGCAAATAGATCTATCACCAGTGTCCCCCAGTCCACAAAGATATCCTGCAGGACCTCGATGTTCACGGACCACTCGTGCTGGTCTGACATCTTGCGGCTGAGAACGTCCGCCACTGAATTGTCCTGGCCTGCCAGATGAACAGCTTGTATGTGTATCTTTTGTTCTATGCACCAATGCCAGATGGCTTCTGCATCTATGGACAGCCGTGTGGACCTTGTGCCACCCTGCTTCTTCACATACCACATTGCTGTGGTGTTGTCTGTCACAATCAGAATATTTCTTCCTTTGACGTGATATAGAAAGGCCTTCAGAGCCCAACGTATGGCTCTGAGTTCCAGCATATTTATGTGCAACTTCATCTCTTCTGTGGACCATAGGCCGTGTACCTGCATGTCTCCTATGTGAACTCCCCAGCCTGTCAGAGAAGCATCTGAAGTGATGGATGCATGGATATCTGGGAGAGCGAAGGGCATCCCTTTGAGAACTTGTTCTGCATCTCCCCACCACCGTAGACTCTTGTGGACCCCTAGAGGTAATGTCAACTTCATGTTGAGCGGCTGTACCGATGGGGTATAATTACGAGCCAATCATTGTTGGAGTGGTTTGATACGTAGGCGAGCATAAGGCATCACCATTGTGGTGGATGCCATAAGTCCCTGCAGATGAAGAAAGTAGCGGACTGATCTTGTTTGTCACGCTAACAGCTCGTCCACAGCTTTCCTGGTGGCTAAGAATCTGTCTGTTGGTAGATATGCCCTTGTCTGACAGGTATCCAGTATCGCCCCTATAAACGGTAGGCGTTGAGAGGGGCATAGATGGGACTTGGGAAGATTGATCAAGAAGCCCAAGTTCTTGAGCAACTCTATTGTCATTTCCAAGTGTCCGTGCAGGGTGCGTTGCGATGCCGCTGCCAGTAACCAGTTGTCCAGATACGAGAATATCCTCACTCCCTGACGTCGGAGATGGGCGGCCACCACCGTGACATATTTGGTGAAGACGCGTGGGGCCGTAGATAGTCCAAATGGGAGAACTTTGTACTGAAAATGACAGTTTCCTGCAACAAAACATAAGTATTTGCGGTGAGAAGGACGGATAGACATGAAAATACGCATCCTGTAGATCAAGGGAGGCTAGCCAGTCGTCTTGCTGGAGACCCATAAAAATAATGGGGAGGGAAGTCATACGGAATTTAAACCTACGGACAAATTTGTTGAGCTGCCTGAGGTCTAGGATAGGTCAGAACCCCTTGTCCTGCTTAGGCACCACAAAGAATTTTGAGTAGAAGTCCGTGTTGAGTTCAGATACAGGAACAGGCTCTATGGCTCCCTTCTGAAGCAGTTTCCGTTCTTCAACTAGTATTTGAGTTGAGAGGGGGGGCCCCTTGGGGGGGCAGGAAGAGGGGGGGGAAGGTATCGAAACTGAATGGCATAGCTTGTAGGTATTGGCCACAGCCCTCCCTGCCAGTAACTTGGCCCCAGGAACCAGGCAGGTATAACTTGGCCCCAGGAACCAGGTATAATCTCCCTGACCCAACGGTCAGAGGAAATAGTTTCCCATTGGGGTAGAAAAGGTAGAAGGCGATCATGAAAGGAGGGAATGTCCTCATGCACTCCCTTGATCAGGTTCTCGCTAAAAGCGGGACTTAGTTTGTTGTCCCGATGACGAGTTGGGAGATGGCTTGCCCCGGCCTCTTTGCCTACTGAAGGCTTTGCGCTGCTGAGGCCCTTGCAGTTTGTGGTACTGCGTCGTGCTTTGTTGTTAAGCCCGCTTTCCCATATTGTAATTATACGAGGTATAAGCGGCCTTTTGGGTGAAAAGAAGTTGGGGCTCTGCGCAGGGTAGGGTCTTTTATGGGTGGCACGTATAATCCCTGTAGACCTAGCTATCTGATTAATCTCTTTAATCGTTTTCAGTGTATCATCCATAGATGCGGCGAAGAGCCCTTCGCAGTCGAACGGTAGGTCTTCTATTCTGGCCTTATTCTCTTGAGTCAAAGTCGTGGAGCGAAGCCATGCGTGTCCACGCAGTGCTATAGCGGAAGCCATGCCTCTGGCATTGGCATCTCCTATGTGATTGCTGACGGACAAAGTCACGGGGCAGGAGCTACACTTCTTAAAGCCCGACTGTTTGGGCATTCCCAGTCCCCCCGAAGGGCAATTTGTGCCCGGGGGATGAGACCCTGCAGACAAGGGCTGCACTCACAGTTGTTGTTTCTTCTTTTTTTTTTTTAAAACCACAGACCAACACTGACTAGTGTTTTAAAGGTCTTCCAATGCCACAAGGTTGGAAGGAACTGAGGCGGTGAGGGCTCCTCCCCCTATTTATACCAGCCCGTCCCACGTGATGCGAGCCCGCGCTTTTTTCAGGACGGGAAGGGGGTTGGAGGCCTCACCATGTTATAGTCTTTTCCAGGCAAATTCTGCCTGGATACTGCTGACAGAAAGGTTTTCCAGTATCTGCAGAGCAGGAAGTGAATCCCCAAGAGTGAGAATCACAGAGATCCTCGAAGAACAGTCATTAATTCCTTCAATTGTTCCCTCATATGAGAGGGATCATCTGCTTCTCTCATAAGATTTGGTCTTGTCTGACTAAAGGACTATGCCTTCTTCACATTTAGAAAGCTGAAAGCTTGCTTCCTCATGTGTAAAATTAGGTCTAGGAAAAGAAAAATAGTGAAATCTCTTGTTTGAGAAACAGAACTACCATTTTACAGATAAAACACAAAAGGTGTACATTTATGAACACCTCCACTTTGTGGAATATGCTATATGGGTAGCTGTGCATGGGTAGCCAGAGAAGCTGAATGAGAGGTAGCAAGCACAAAAGCTTGAAGCAAAGATGATGTCCTGGTGCTGGCAAGAGAATGAGAGGTCCCTACTGAGATAACATTGCTGGTACAGACATTGTCATTTGCAGTGATGCCTGAAGCAGCTGGTCTGATGTTGCCAGCTATGTTTACTGGTAAAAGGATCACTGTAGATGGTTTTTTAAGTGGCCAAAGGTAGAGGACTCATTTCTGGTATAATTCAGGATAATAGATGGAACTGTATTAATGTGATGACACCCAGTGCTCCCAATGAGCGTAGCAATGCAGATACCAAGATGACGAGTGCCTATACAGGAGACTTGAAGAGCATTACTGAAGTGGTCAACTATCTATACTTAAGCCTCATCGATATGCCAGGTAAGGAAGACGGTCTCAAAGGAATGATACATAATATAGAGGAGTCTTGGCTACTGGAATCAGAAAAGGGTAGGTGAAGACAGAAAGCATTTTGGGAGCAAGTTGTGGTGCTGTGGCTTATTTTAATTAATTAATTAATTAATTTATTGGCCGCCCCCACCCCATGCCTATGGCATCCCGGGGCGGCTCACAACAGGTAAAACAACACATAAAAACATCAAATATAAATGATTAAACCCCCACCTCACCCCAAAATTCCCCACCCCTCTAACCTCTTTTCCAAAGGCCAGGGCGAACGGCCAGGTCTTACAGGCTCGGCAAAAAGCCATCAGACCCGGGGCCAGGTGAGCTTCCTCCGGGGAGTTCCAGAGCTGCGGCCCGGCCACAGAGAGCGCCCTCTCCATTGTGGCCCCCCGTTTAACATGGGGGACCTCCAGGAAGGCGCCCCCAGCAGACTGTAGGGATCGCCCTGAGGCGCGGAAGGCGAGGCGGTCCCCAAGGTATGAGGGGCCCAGACCGTATAGGGCTATATAGATCAACACCAGCACCTTGAATCTGGCTCAGTACGCTATAGGCAGCCAGTGCAGAGCGCGGAGCACAGGGGTTATATGCGCCCGCCGCCTCGTCCCTGTAAGGAGACGGGCCGCCGCATTCTGCACCAGCTGCAGCCTCCGAACCAGAAACAAAGGAAGCCCCACGTAGCGCGCACTGCAGTAGTCTAGTCTCGAGGTGATGAAGGCGTGAATAAGAATGGCCAGGTTGGGCCCGGAAATGTATGGGCGCAGCCTCCGTACCAGATAAAGCTGGCAAAAGGCGGCTTTAGCCACCACCTCCACCTGCCAATCCAGATGGAGGCCTGGATCCAAGAGGCCTGGATCCAAAGCCATCACCCAGACTCCAAACCTGCTGGGCTATGGGAAGGCAGACCCCCACCCCCCACCAGAGGGGCTGGCACCTCTCTCACCCTACCCACCACCATCACCTCCGTCTTATCAGGATTGAGCTTCAGTCTGCTCTGCCACATCCAATCCGCCACGGTCGCCAAACATTGAGAGAGCAACAAGACAGCAGGGCCTGGGTCGATCGAAAATGAGAGGTACAGCTGAGTATCATCCGCATATTGGTGACATCGCACCCCGAACCCTCTCACGATCTCCCCCAGGGGCTGCATATACACATTAAACAAAAGCGGAGACAGAATCGAACCCTGCGGAATGCCACAGGTCAAAGCCCAGGAGCATGATGTTTCAGCTCCAAGCACCACCCGCTGACTCCTCCCCCGAGAGGAATGAGCAGAACCACCCAAGGACAGTGCCATCCAGACCCCCCAGGTCTCGCAGCCGTCTCAGCAGCAGTCCATGGTCCACGGTGTCAAAAGCGGCCAAGAGATCTAGCAGGATCAAGAATGTAGAACATCCTGCATCCATCTCCCAGTGGAGCCACCACTGCCGTCTCAGTACCATAGCCAGGGCGGAACCCAGATTGAAAAGGTCAAGGAAACCGATATGGTCCAGATGCGCCTGGAGCTGTAGAGCCACTGCCTGTTCAATAACCCTCCCTAAAAAGGGAAGATTAGAGACAGGACGGTAACTGGTGTGTCTACATCCAGCGAAGGCTTCTTCAGCAGGGGGCGCACCACGACCTCCTTGAGACTGGGCAACAACCTTCCCTGCTGAAGGGAGGCGTTAACCACCCTCGCCAGAACCGACTCCAGTGTCTCCCTGAAAGCTTTTACCAACCAGGACGGGCACGGATCTAATTCACAACTTGTGGCTCGAACGGACCCCAAGACATCCACTGCATCGGCCGGCATCACTTCCTGAAACTCCTCCCAGAAAGATTGACCCGACCGTGCCTCCATAACCTCACACTCCTCATCTACTGCATCCAACCCGGTGTCGAAATTACTCTGGATCTGAGCAATCTTGTCTGCAAAGTATCTGGCAAACTCCTCACAGCAGGCTTGGGACAAGTCCCCGTCCAGGCGGAGGGAGGCTGGACTGACCGGCCCCCGCACCACCCGGAACAGCTCCGCTGGACGCAACTTTGCAGACGCTATGAAGGCAGCAAGGAATTCCTTCTTTGCTGTCCTCACAGCCTCAACATAGGACCGCAAATGGTTCCTATGGAGAAATTGGTCAGATTCAGAGCGAGTCCAACGCCAGCGTCGCTCTAGTCTCCTGCCTACCCGCTTCATACACAGCTTGCTGCTGTTCACTAAAAGGAACAGCTGCTTTCATCATTCTGTAAGCTGAGTAGGTCCTCTCAGACAATGCAGGCTCAGTTACCAGTGGCAGCTGATGAGGGAGGTCAGAGGAATCAGAAATGACATGTTTCAGAATTGTTCTTCAAACAGTAATATCAGCTGGTCCCCAGAAGTGGCCCGTTTTAGTTTCTGGGATGATCCAGTCTGACCCTTCATTAAAGGCTTTTCTAGTAGAGCAATCTACTTAATAGGAAGCTCCAGATGTTTGGGGATCACCATACATGCTTCCAGATCATGGACAGAGCCACTTGAAGAGCAGCATAAAGACTCAGTAAGTTTAGTATCTCAGAAGGCTAATTAATACCCTGCCAATTCAAAACACTTGTGTCCAATTAGGTCTCACTATGCTGAACAGAAAGATTTTAGTCATTGTGATAATAATTAGTCTTGTCCAACAAACATTTACAGCAAGAATGACAAACTGCGCGTGATGAAGTAGTATTTACAAAAGACTTGTATGTTAAAACAGGTTGAATACCTTCCAATCAAAAACATTCCACCCATGCAATATTTGTAGTTAGGGACAGGAGACTTGCAGCTATAAAGCTAAGAGTGCTCCTTCTGCTCTACCATACTGATCACCTAGGGAATGGCTCAGATTGTCTAAAAACACTCCTTGTCTTTTGCTAAATGTCTCCCCACCCATCATGCATGTTGCAGGGTCACATTGGCACCCTATGCAGCCCTGCAACATGCACAGTGGGTGAGGAGGCATTCGTCTAACACACACCCAAGCTGCAAGTACAACTTTAAAGTCAATGGTTTAGCCTTCTTTACAAATAATTCAACAGAAATCGTGGCACTACAAAAAGCCTAGAGGCAGATATCTTTATAGTGTAAGAACCTCCCCTACACCTGCTCTCACTTTAAACATGTTTTCCAGCATGGGAGTTCAGATGCAGAGAGAGTGGGCAAGATTCTGGCTTCACTGAAAGTTTTGCCATTGACTTCAACGGAGCTATGATTTCATGTAATATAGCTATGGGATGTCTTGTTTTTGGTGGGGTCAGATTGGGCTTGATATTTTTAAGTATAGCGTAACAGCATGGAAAAACCCCCTCATCTCTTACATTTCAAGGGTGCTATCCAGAATGGGAGTTCAACTATACTATGCATAGAATGGTTACTATATACGAGAGGTGGTCTGGGATGGAGAGGAACTTCTAGAGGATATACTGACAACTGCATGTGCGTCTGACTAGTGCTTTGTGATTAGCAGCTCATTACAGTCTATTAACAATACTCAAACTCAGCAATTCATTATTTACAGAAAATAGTTAATGGAAAATGCAAAGTTGAATTTATAAAGGAAAAAAGTGAATGTTTAACAAACATGAATTATAGAAGCTTCTTTGGTTTTTTAAGTGTCCATTAAAAAAGTAGGAAAGATCAAACAACATTGAAAACAGTCCTATTCAAACTGTCCTTAGAGCCACAGACACAGTCATTACAAATACCAAACACAAGCAAACACACTTCAGGAGAACAATGTGAAAAGAAATCTAAGCTTAAGTGGGAGGAAAATGACTAATTTCTACATTGAAAAATACAAATCTAGAATCCTGGCACCAAGAAAAAGTGTTTTCTTTACAACTTTATATTATTAGGGTAGACACTTAAATAGAGCCGTCTTGTATAAAAATACAACATACTACGTAAGTTTTATTTAGGGATTTAATTTATATACCACAAATACTGCTTTTAATATAAGTACAATATAATACAGTCGTAAGTATATAACTGCTGGTGTTCACCCTCGATCATGAACTGAACGGCATGCTGTGCTGTCAAAACTTTAATAAAATGGCCTCTAGGTTAAACTTCTCCAAAGTATAAAATCATGCAAAAATCTACATCCTATATGATACAACCAGTACAATAATTGAAGCCAGTTTCCTACAAACAGTCTGGGCTATCTTCCAAATTTCTTCTTGCAGTGTCCATGAGTCAGCCATCATTTTCTTTAAGCAGAAAGAAGTGATTTCAGTTTGGTCAGTGGCATCTCACCACGACCCTTGAAACCAGTGACAGTGTGCACAGTTATTGGCCAAAATGTCTTCATTACCTGATGCAGTTCAGACTGCAAACTTAGTTCATTTTGAAGAGTCTATGGTTAGGAAGTTTTACGCTTTCCTCCTGTGACTACTGGTCGTGCATATTCCACAAAATCGTCTATAAGTACAGGCCACGCTCCTGTAGAGAAGACAAAACATCTTAAAAAAAGGAACAATTTAATAGACAGAAGAAATCTGTTTCATCTTTAAATACATGAGAGCAAGTTTACAAACATGACAAATTTCTTAGTTACTACAATAGGCAATTATTGTAGCAAAAGGAAAAGGCACCCAACCAAAACAAGTTAGCAGCAAAGCAATCTCCAAGCAACATTTTAAAGTCAAATTTGGATTTTATAGCACAATCTATATTACAGAGAAACGATTCAGTTAAAAGATTATGGCAATCCTATTTTTACATACATTCGTATCACGTGCATGTACAAAGACTTAATGTGCATTTGCAGCTTCAGTTTGCATATTTCCAAAAATGGAAATAAAAATGCATGTTTTGAAAACATCTTTTTTTCTTCTGTTAAAGCTATCAACTAAACTATTTTCATAGGGTAAAGTCAGATGTTTGGGTGACTGATGCGGTGGTGACCCAACCTGGGCTGGATCATGAACTGGAGGCCGGTGGGTATGCAGCCAGGATTTGGCTGGTGGACATGATCTTGGGTGCCGAACAGACATGCTGTGGCACTGAAGAGCATGCCAAATGTGCATCTGGCCCCACCCCTGCACTGTGTCATCCCCTGGCAAATTAGTAAAGGAATTTCGTACCAGCCAATGGATGACATCTGGCCATGGCGGAACTGATCCACACCGTGTCTTCTTGTCCAAGCAGACACGATAGCCTGCGGTGGTCTGCTTTGGCCTGGTTGCGTGGCCCTTAGCATGGGCTGTGACATCAGGGGGTTTCCTCTGCAATTAGAACCTGGGCTAGATGCCGACAGAGACTAGGGCCAGCCCAGGCCAACATCTAGCAGAGCCTGCATAGATGTGCAGGTGAAGTCTGGGCCACAGCATGAGAAAGCAGGCCACGGTCAGGTCTGTTTTTACCCATAGTCAGCATTATCGGAGTTGTAAAAATATATGAATCACAGCAGACAAGTCTACTTGCCATAAAATGGAGCATTCAACATGATTGCATATGTCCATACCACCAACACAGCACACTGGTAGCAGTTGGAGCACAGCTGGAAAAATGTTCCTCCACAACTGCACTGCAGGTACGAGCCAGGGGCTTGCAGTGTGGGTGGGAAGGAGTGCTCCTGCTTCTCACTGACAGCTATTTATTATTAATTATTATTATTATTATTATAAACATTTATATAGCGCCAGCCATGTGCCTGGTGCTGTACAGAACATAGAAATAGATGCGGTCCCTGCCTGTGGCTTACAATCTAAAAGACAAGGAGGGGGAGACAGGGAGAGGGGACAGTGGGAGAGACAGGGGAGAAGACAAACAAACGTTCAGGTGGATGCGAAGTCTCAGGTGCGTGTGCTTGGCTTGGTTACAATCAGGAAGGTTGCAGCAGTCTGCAGAGGAGGGCAGACAGTAAGTATATGGGGAACGTCTAGCAGGCATTGGGAAAGGCAGCAAGGAAAAGGTGGGTCTTGAGGAGGGATTTGAAGGAGCGGAGGGAGGGGGCAAGGCAGATGTGGGTAGGGAGGGAGTTCCAGGCATGGGGGGCAGTGAGGGAAAAGGGTCAAAGGCTGTTAGGTGAGCAGGAGAAACGAGGGAGAGTGAGGGAGGGGACAGAGGAAGAGCGGAGAGCACGTGCAGGAGTGCATAGGGAGATTAGGTCCAAGAGGTAAGGGGGAGCTTGGCTGTGGAGTGTTTTGAACGTGAATACCAGGAGTTTAAACAGGATACGTTCAGGAAGGGGGAGCCAGTGAAGAGAGAAGAGGAGAGGCTGCACATGGTCGAAGCGACGGGCAGAGTGAATGACCTTGGCAGCAGAGTTTTGGATTGCAATAAGGGGGGACAGGTGAGAGCGAGGGAGGCCAGCAAGGAGGAGGTTGCAGTAATCAAGGCGAGAGATAACCATGGCATGAACAAGGGTTTTGGCCGAGGAGGTAGAGAGAAAGGGGCGGATCCGAGCAATGTTATGGAGGGCAAATCGGCAGGATTTGGCAACAGAGTCAATGTAAGGTTTAAAAGAGAGGTGCGTGTCAAAGATGAAGCCCAAGTTACGGGCTTGGAGAACAGGATGGATGGTGACTCCATCGATGCAGATGGGCAGGTTAGAGCGAGAGGAAGAGGAGGGAGGAAAAATGAGGAGGGAGGAAAAATGAGGAGTTCGGTCTTGCCCATGTTGAGCTTGAGTTGACGTCGGGACATTCAGACGGAGCTATCAGAGAGGCAGCTGACGAGGCGTGAGTGGACAGAAGAGGAGAGAGAGGGGGTAGAAAGACAGAGTTGGGTGTCATCAGCGTAGAGATATTGGAATCTGTGGGAGGCAATAAGTTTGCCAAGTGACACGGTGTAAATAGAGAAGAGGAGAGGGCCGAGGACAGAGCCTAGGGGGACCCCAACCGAAAGGCGGAGGCGTTTGACTCGGGAAGCGAGACTTTAAAGGAGCGGTCAGAGAGGTAGGAGGAGAACCAGTCAAGGACAGAGCCACGGAAGCCCAAAGAGTAAAGCGAGTCCAATAGAAGCAAGTGGTCGACAGCATCAAAGGCAGCAGAGAGGTCAAGGAGGACAAGAATGGAGTAGAGGAGCTTAGATTTGGCGACAAGTAGATCATTGGTGATCTTGGCCAGGGCAGTTTCAGTAGAGTGGAGGGGGAGGAAGCCAGATTGGAGAGGGTCCAGGAAGGAGTTGACAGAGAGTAGTTAGCAAGGAGTAGGAGAGACCCACCTTCCGCACGAGCCCCAGTGCTTACTGTGGAGGGGGCTGGCCAGTGACCCTTTACAACTCAAAAGTATACTCTGACTCAAGCAGAGAAGTGGTTTTTTTGCATCCCTGAACTTCCCCTGTTCTCTTCCAAGTTTATGCACACTTAAAATCTGTATTTTCAGGGACATCCTTGCAATTAAAGAACAAATTTAACTGGGACATACAGTCACTGTGGCTTCTGTGGCATAAATGTAAATGGCAGGTAGCATATTGTAAATACTGTACAGCCTGAACTTTTCACATTTTCTGTATAAGCAAGCAACATCCTGCCCAGTCTACCTAAAGGAAATATTCTTGGTGATAAATACAATATATGTTCCACAGCTTATTTGTATCTAAATTCTCAATAATGGACATTTTAATCTGTGTATAAGTTACATTCTACACAAAACAGCATTATTTTAGTTTTACTAAAATCCATTTTTTAAAAAGTTCACATTAGTTACCTTCTTCATCATAGTTTGACATATCATCTGCAATCATATTTCCAAAGTCTAACAGAAGATTCCAAGTATCTTTTGGGATTGATCTTTTATGATGTTCCTATATAACATGGAAAATAATTATTTTCAAATTTTGTAAAAGGTTTAAATTCATATTTTAGTAAAGAAAATACTGCACGTGTAAATAAATGCGTATAACACCAAGCTGAAGGTTTTCTAAAGAAAATATGTGGCTAAAGAGCATTAATTTTTAAAGGGCCTTTAATAAGTTCGTATTATTTCTCCTGTCTCATCACATTTTTTAATGTCATCTAATGGGCTAATGTACCTATGATAAAAGGTGGGCACAAGTTAATCTACGCAGCCACACAGTCATGTACAACTTGCTTCCAGCTAACATGAGTCCTATGCTCTCCATCTGCAGTTTCTGGATGCTTATATTTGTTGTTAATATGTGGGCCCAGACCAAATTTCCTAACCTCTCTGCTCTCACTATGAAAAGTTGACAAGCTCCTGTACTTACAAAGGAGGGAAGTGCCACCAGAGGTAATGGCGACTCTAAAGATGATAGATGGAGTTTCTGCAGTCTGAAAAGGTGCATGTAGGCATCATACTGCTGGGGAGATGCCAGGATGGCTTATATACAGACAAAGGACAAGACAGACACAGAGTCATAAGTGGAGGGCAACCACTATGGAAGTAGGTTCTTCTTGGTGCAGAAAATCCCCTCTAATGCCTCCCTCTGAAGAAACACTGGTATTTGACACATATGCACTATAGGAGCACTTCAATGGACATTGATTTCCAAAAGGTTCCAAGGTCTGACTACATACAGCTATCAGCTTCCATCTGTGTGAAGGTACAGAGGCCAAAGAAGCCCTCCTCCTGCACTGCCCCACTTTGCTTTCGGTGCATAGCAGCAATGTAACACAGCAAAAAAGGGCAAACTGCGGCTCTAGAGACACATGTGGCTCTTTGGCCCCATTGTGGTAAATGAAAGCAGCTCTTGGGACAAGCAAACTTTGCCCACCCCTACAATATAGTATCTATATGCAATTTTTAACACAAAGAGTCAGTATCCATCACCACAACCGGAGCACCTTAAGATTTATGTACACTGCTGAACTGGAAAGCACCTCACACACATTTGGCTTATAAAGTAACTGATTATGTAGCTAATACCAGCAGTTTATGTCAATTAATTATTTGCATTGCTACAGAGAATGTTTTCCTCTGCATTACTTCTGGCAAAACACTTACGATAATTCCATCTACAGCATCTGGTTTAAACTGAACTATCTTCTCATAACCATTTTGACAGTATGATCAAATGGAGAAAACTGTTCTGACCTCTCTCAGAAGCAAAGCCAACACTAAGAGGTTTTGCTGGAGAAAGAGCTATACAAAAACTAGACAGCCAAATTATTCAGTCCCAGAGCTGCAATCATTTAAATGTACATTTATGTTGTTTGTTATTAAGATCACAGGGGTTGCTGCTTTTGAAGTTCCTGCTTGCAAAGCTAAATGGCAGTGGGGAATTCAATTTTGCAAAAATATGTATTTATTCAAAAGAAACCTTTCCCGTGCTAAGCACACAGAGATTCCATGCAAATAAAAACTAGACAAGTTATTCCGGTTCTCTAAGGTATATCTTGGACGGTTTCTAAAACCTAATTTGTATAACTTTTATTCCATCACACACAGAACTATGCTGATAGAACAGTGATATGCTTTTAACTACTGTAATAGTTAGACTTCTAGAGACTACTCTACAAGAAAAGTCAAAATAATTGCTCAAATAGACAAAACACACTCAACCCAGATTATTCAATTTAAAAAAAGAAAAATAAGGAAAAGACAAACTCTCCCACAGAAGGTTGATGAACTTGCCTTAATTTTATTCTAGATCTCTCTTAAAAAAAAAGATACTCAAAAAGGAAATTGCTACTATCCACTATAGTTATACATCTTGGCTGTGATTCACAAGCCACTTACTCCAGAGTTCCCCCTTGAAGGCTTAAATGGGGTTATTCCAGAGTAAGTGGTTTGTGGATTGTAAGCCCATGACCTTCTTTGCAATGAGCAAACAATTTTATAAGGTGCAGACCACACTGGACGCTAACAGTGACAAGCAGAGAAATATACTTACCAACAAAAATTTATTCCAAAGATCTAAAAATTTAAACCTTCCTGATAAGACTAAATTCCAATATGCAATTGCCATTTCTAAATCTGCAAAAAAATAAAACATTACTGTTCTTTATATGAAGAAACATGCAGCGATTAAACAGGTCGTTGAGGTCAGCTTTCAGTTTATTATACATATTTTACCGTGTTAGAAGTGGCCACCGTATGATGGATGGCAGAAAACCCAGCAAAAAAGCTGCATGTGTATTGAGAAGCATTCTTCCATAGCACATGGTATCAATGCATGTTTATTGAATAATAGCACGGCAGATCAGTTAAATAGGTACTATTCCCCTAAAGTTTGCAGAGGCAACTTTCACATATAACGAAAGTCTTATTTTTAATAATTTCATTAAAATTTAATAATTTCAAATACATATTTACTCTTTTGGGGCTGTCTGTCAAGGCTTCGGCCAGTACAGGAAACAAATAAACACACACACACACACACACACATTTGGAAGTGTTCGATCATTCACTGTGCAGGTGTGTACAATCAAAGCAACTTATATGAAGTTGTACCTTCAAAGCAAAATCAGAATAATAATGATGGCATAAGAAAGCATTACAGATGTAAAGAAATTCCAACTACTCACTGCAAAGGAGAATGGAAGGTAAAAATCTTGACGTTACTAGCCTTAAGCAGTGCTAACATTTATATACCACCACCAGATACTAGTCACTCAAAGCTGACTCAATCCCATCCCCCACAAGTATTAATAGATTATATCCCCACAGAAATAAAAGCAATTCACACCAACAATGATATGCTCTGGCAGAAGTGATGTCGGGGTGCCCAAGACAATAGTCTTGAGGGACCTCAACATACATGCTGATGCCGCCCTTGGGGGGGGGCTGAGCATGTTCATGGCTGCCATGACAACCATGGGCCTGTCCCAGATGGTTATCGGGCCGAAACATCAGGGAGGACACACCTTGGACCTTTGTTTTGCACCGGTCTTGAGGCGGGTGTTCCGTTAGTGGGGGAGATATCAGCTGTGCCCTTGTCATGGACGGATCATTACCTCCTGCAGACCTCACTCCTAGCGCATGTCTGCCCCCGGAAGGGTGTTGAGCCAATTCAGATGGTTTGCCCCCGGAGGATGATGGAACCGGAACGGTTCCAGAATGCTCTGGGGGAAATACCCTCTGACCTTGACGACCATCTCATCGATAACCTTATTGTACTGTGGAACCCCTTGCTGACGGAGGACATTGATCAATGGCAGCTCCACAGACCTCCTTGGTTTTCCGAGGAGCTGCGTTGCTAAAGCAGGATGGGCGGCAGTTGGAGCGATGGTGGCGTAGTTTGTGTGCTGAAGCCGATGCATTGTGGCATAGAGCCAGTTTATAAGCCTATGCCGTGGCTATGCGGGCACAAAGAGGTAGTTCTTTGCTGCCCTTATAGCGTCTGCAAAATCCTATCCAGCAGAGCTCTTCTGGGTAGCGTGGGGGCTGGGTCAATCCAGCCTCCCTCAATCTTGGAGTGGAGTCATTTACTGCCCGCTGTGACATGTTTGTGGATTATTTTGTGGACAAAAATCGCTCCTATTCACCACAGTATTTATTATACTAGGGGAACCAGAGGTTATGGAAGCTCCATCATGTTCGGTTTTCTGGGATCAGTTTCAGTCGGTGACGCCCGCTGATGCGGTGGATGTTCTTGGGGCAGTCAGGGCCAATTAAAAACAGTTAACACACATTAAAAGGAGAAAACAGATAAAACCGCCCCTGCCCCCCACCAATCACCCTTCTCCCCCACCAAACACCTTTGAGAACATACATAACAGAAACTGTCATATACGTTTCTCAATGGGACCCCTTCAGGACAAGTTATGAAGGAGCCATGTGTAACTTCTTGCTAAAAAAAAAAAAGTCTCCTTCTGCATGTGGTTACATGGCTCCTTAATGTACAATGTACAAACTTAATACTGAATAAAGCAGTTTTTCTTCCCTTATGTGACTACATTTGCTCTCCAGTGTGTAATCACAGTTGTAGCCACAAGTAGTCTTACTTCACTTAACACATCTGTCTATAGCTTTGTGCAGTGGTTTGTTTTGCAGAGTTTTGCCTGCAGAATATTTGCTACTGTTAATTTGTGAAAAGCAAAGAATAAAGCTTCATTTGGGCACTCGGTTGAATTTACAACTGGGTCGGCAATTAGACAAGGCGTTTTACTTGTAAACTGAACGTGCTTGGTAAGAAAACCAAAATCCAAGACGCCATGTTTAGGCCATGATCCAACAAGCAGTTATTTGATGTAGTTGAGCCTTACTTCTGTTTTACTCCTGAAGCTTCCTTATGAAGAGAGAGCCAAGGTTATTCAAGAATAGGAATAGATGTGCTGAAAACAAAACACCCACCCACCCAAAATCCCAAACCACCCCAAAACAAAAAACAACAGGAGTATGAACTCTCGCTTAGGGACCCGGATAATGCCAAGAGTGGTTGAAGGCATTAGCAAGATAGTAGGAGCTATATTTAGAAGGGGCTGAAGGATTCCATGTTAGCCCTGGACCTAGGAAGTTAAACGAGATGATAGTAGACTATAGCCAATGCCAGGTGAATGTGTACCTGCTCGTTTATTAGTGGTTCACTCCCACTAACCATGTGGCCACCCCCTACTGGACACGTCTTGGAGCACATAGAGCCTGCCCTGCGGGCAAATGTGCATCCAGGTGTCTACATCCTGTCAGCTTGGTTGTGTGCAGTCTCATGCGTGTACAGGTCCTCTGGCACCATAGAGTCAAGGCGAAGTGCCAGGAGTGTTCGGAGATGTGGCCACTTCCTGCTCCTCTTTCTATTGTTACTTTCACTAGTGGCTTTAAAGCCCAACATTCACCAAATTCAGACATGCCTTGTCCCAGCTTGTTCTGGCTTGCAGCACATGCCCAATATTCTCCTTAGAACCCACTGCCTTCTCCGGAGCGATTTCCAACCAGGCAACTATGGTAAGTTAATGCACCTGGAGGGGCTGAGTTTATAGAGCTGCATGATAAAGTCTTCCATTAATTGCTATCTATGTGGAGTTCACTCTTTACTGTGCTCACAGGTGGCTAGGAGAGCACTGGGGAGCAGCTGGATACTCCCCAGGACAAAGCAGCACTGGATGCTTAGGATGTGTGCGCAGTGGGTGGGAAGGCACCATTGTAGGCCAGAAAACAAGATGGCAGCTGGAGGTATAGGGTGTGAATGGTGGAGCTTGATTTCTGTATGCTCTTCAACGTCTACAGGATTAGTAAAAGGAAACATGCTGCAGTAATCTAGGAGCATTTAAAAAAAACAACTTGTGGCCTTGGTGGTAAACTGAGTAATCCATGGAAGGAGGAGGAAAATGCACCCCCTTGCTCCCAATTACCCCCCAAGAGAGTGCACCCGGCTGTCCCCAAAAAGGGGCAGATGGAAAAAGAAACAGATGGACTTAAAGTTTAGACGTTAGACGTTATATTTCTCACAATCAATGGTTTCCATGCTTATTCTGGGAAAGGTGGAAGGTTTGAAGGAAAATGGTGGTATGGCATAATGATAAGCTGCTTTGGGGGCTGGTGGTCAGAAGCACTTGCCCTTTAGGTCAGGGGCCTGTGTCTCTGCACTTCCTATTGCCATTCCCAGACCCGGCTAGTCTGCGAATGCCAATAGGAAAATCAAGAGCTTCAGGGCTGCAACTGGCTCACCTATGTCGTCAATAGGGAATGCACAGGGAAAGGAAAGGGCAGGCAATAGCAGCTGCATAAAAGGGGGAGTGGCTGGACGGGCCAGAGGAACACACACAAAGCATTTCTTAAGACTTTACTGAACACGGTCTACTGTGTTCAATGAAGTCTTTAGAAATGCTTCTAGTGAGTTTAAGAAAGGGTTGAACAAGTTTCTGGAGGACAGTCCCATTAGCAGCTATTAGCCAGGTAGGTTTGGGGAATGTAACTTCCTACTGTTGGGAGCTGGGAGCCATCAGCAGGGAACAGATCGTCCCATTGTGACCTGTTGGGTACTTCTTCCAAGTGACCAAGATTGGGCACTGTCGGAAACCAGCGCTGGGCTCGATGGACCATTGGTCTGACTCAGAATAGCATGACTTAGTAGCAGTGGCTTTTTTTTGTTTTAATTAAAATCTTTTTAAAATGACATTTATTAAACCTTTTAAAAGAATCATTAAAGTTTCACTGATTTGTGCTAGCATTCCAGCTGATGTGTTGGCATCCCTGATCTCTCTGGTATGAACTGCTCAGTTCAGCTGGTCTCAGAACAGGGGCACTAGCTCACCAGAGCTAACAAGGGAGGGGTTCCTCCAACATGGCCACGCTAATCTCACCGATGTTGTAGAGAACACAGGCGGTGGTGGTTAATCTCTTTGGGGAAACAAGTTATCAAGGGTAGAGGCAGGGGTGGCACAAGTATTTTTGCCACCCAAGGCGGTCCCAGGCAGTTGCTGTCAACCCCCTTCCCCATACAGTTGCAGAACCTGGCAGCGGCAGCTAAGCGCACCACTCTTGCTGGCCCCATCCCTGCTGACGTCAAGCTCCATGGCTGGTTGGGGGGCACCGAGGGCAGCTCACCCGCCTGCCCTTTCCCACCACCGAGTTCGGTGGTTGCTGCGGGGACAGGAGAGGCAAGGCTGCCTAGGGCAGCAACGTCAATGTATGGTGATGCTGAGGGGTAAAATAGATGCATATTTGACTGTTTTATATGGACCAGGAGGGGATTTCCAACCCAACCTGACCCCACAGTGGCCGAAACCCGAATAAAGCTGTGTGCTGCTACCTGCCAGTGAGCTGTGCTATGAGCAATGGATGCGAGAAACTAGGCTAAGAACATGCAAATTACTGATTGCTTGGTACTTCTACTTGGTACCATAGTTCGTCGCATCTGAGAGTCATGACAGGGGCAGGGTATGGGAAAGGGAGGGGTTGGTGGGTGGAGTGCAGCAGGTAAGAACACCTTCCTGTGTATTAGGTTTATCCCGCTAAGCCTGAGAGTGGGAGTTGCCTGAAGGCACAAGAAATGCATGCAGGGGCTGCCCATTTATTAGGCTCCACATGCTGAACATGTGAGTATGGGGCTACAGAGACCAAACCTGGACTGCAGCAGACTATTGTCTTGTTTGTTAACACCCTTCAAGTGTGCGAGTCATAGTTTTGGTTAAGCTCTTTGTGCAAGTTAGTGCACTAGAGTGGCAAAAGATGGTGGGAAAAGCATAAAGAGAAATAAGAAAAATATCAATCAATATCTTAAAGACAGTGTTTTAACCTCCTACTTGGAGGGAAAAGACAACAATTTAAACATTAATATGCTTTCTCTCACAGCCATGCACTGGAACGTGGCCCAGTACAAAACTACCGTCTGTAGCTGGCCCAAGGTACAGGAGGCAGCTTCAACAAAGGAGGCTTTGGTCCCTGCTAGCACTATGCCCACCTCCGAGACATCAGCACATGAGTTATGGTTATCCTCTGCCCCACTCCTTTTCTCCATGGCGATGGCCCTGGTGACAGGGGAGACCAAAACTCTCAACCTTGTGCAGCTGCAGCCAGTCTGTAATGAGCTTGCGCCGGGTTGCAGCTATCTCTGGCTAACGTATGGCGGTCTAGAGTAAGCTTTGAGGGTTAACAGATCCATTGGTCTGAGAGATTTGAGAACCACTGGACTGCAAACCAAGATGTAAATAATCCAGTCTTCTTAAGAAGATTATACCAGTCTCCATCATACAAGGGAGTAACAAACACCCTCACATTCTAAGCGAACAATCTATTGTCCTCTAGACAGATAGTCCTCTAGAGATACTAGTTCCTCATAAGAGGACAAAAGCTTTAAATAAAAGTGATTTTATCAGCAAAATAGTCGATAAAAATGTCACAGCAAGCACTGGAAGCTTCCAGTTCCAGGCAGAGAGAGAGGTCAGACTGACCAGTCCCTTCACCACCCAGAAAAATTCAGCTGGACGCGACTTTGCGGATACGATGGTAGCAAAGAAATTCCACTTTGCTGCCCATGTAGTCACAGCATAGGTTTTAACACAGCTCTATGCTGCAATTGGTCGGCTTCAGCACGAGTACATCGTCACCATCGCTCTAACCATCTCCCCTCCTGCTTCAGCTGATGCAGGTCCTCCATAAACCACTGGGCCCTAACATCACCTATGCTCGGGGAATGGACGCCTGGGAACAGTCTGGTCGATGGTCTCAGCCAATATTTATTTATTTTATTTATTTTATAAATTTTTACCCCGCCCCTCCTGCAACGCAGCTCGGGGCGGCTTCCATCATTAAAATACAATAATAAAATACAATAAAATCAATCTAAAACAATCATAAAAACTTTAAATATTAACAGGGCTAGAAAAAACCACAAAACAAATGGGATGGGGACTAAAACCTCCCTACCCACCCTCCCTCCCAAAGGCCTGGGAAAACAGCCAGGTCTTACAGTTTCGCCGAAATGTTAAAAGGCTAGGGGCCAGGTGAGCTTCCTCCGGAAGGGAGTTCCACAGCCGCGGTCCCACTACCGAGAATGCCCTCTCCATCGTGGCCCCCCGCTTAACACGGGGGACCTCCAGGAAGGCACCCCCGGCAGACCGCAGGAGCCGCTCTAGGGCGCGAAGGGCGAGGCGGTCCCTAACGTATGAGGGGCCGAGACCGTGTAGGGCTTTATAAACCATCACCAGGACCTTGAACTTGGCCCGGCACACTATCGGCAGCCAGTGCAGAGCTCGGAGCACCGGTGTAATATGCTCCCGGCGGCCCGTCCCCGTAAGACGACGAGTCGCCGCATTCTGCACCAGCTGCAGTCTCCGAGCCAAGAACAAGGGAAGCCCCACGTAGAGTGCGTTGCGGTAGTCGAGCCTCGAGGTGACAAAGGCATGGATGAGGGAGGCCAGGTCCCAGCCAGAGACATACGGACG
>QEPC01000754.1:2936047-2960671 GCA_003113815.1 Sphenodon punctatus | reverse complement strand
TTAACCCCCCCTTAACTACAACCCCCACCCTACCACCCTAGCCCTGTACAAACAGAAGCCCACACAACACAACCAATACAATAACCGCCTGCCACCCCCGAAGTGCCCCAAAAGTGCCGCGCCCTTTGGCCTGCGGCTCAGCCGCTGTCCCTGGGGCTTTTAGCCCCCAGCTACATCCAGGTGGGGGGGGAGGGGACAGGTCAGCCCACGTGGCTGGCCTCTGCGATTCCCCTCCTCTCCCCCACAACTCACTGACAGTTCTTCTTTCCCCTGCAGGTCCCAGCGGCAGCGGTAGCAGCAGCGGGGATGGCACCAACAGCGGCGGCAACACCAGGAGCAGCAGCGGAGCACCAGCGGCAGAGCCCAAAGGCCCCCCCGCACCAGCAACAGGTAGGTACAGATGGAACAACCCCCCTGCAGGCTCCTGAGGCTCAGCCGCTGTCCCTGGGGCTTTTAGCCCCCAGCCAATGAGGTGTTCCAGAGAACAATGAGGTCATCAAGTGTTCGACCATCAAGGTTGGAAGCTATATTTATTTTTATTTATTTCTCAAATTTAGTACCCTGCCCCTCCTGCCATAGGCAGCCCGGGGCGGTTCACAAGAATAAAACCTATATAAAACAACAAGATAAAACCGTAAGTAAAAGGGGAGCATCACCTCCTTCATAATTAAAGCACCCCACCCCATCCCCCTAAACTCACCCTCACCCAAGGTCTGACTGAACAGCCAGATCTTACATTGGTGCTGAAACCAAGGAAGATCCGGGTCCACCCAGGCCTCCACCGGGAGGCAATTCCACAGCCATGGAGTGGCCACCGAGAACGCCCTCTCCATAGTAGCCTCCCTAGATATTCGGGGGACCTCGAGAAGGGCACTCCGGGATGACTGCGGGGGCCAGTCAAGGGCATGGGGAGTGAAGCGGTCCCACAGATAGGTAGGGCCCAAGCCATGTAGGGCTTTATAGGTAAGAACCAGCACCCTGAATTGGGCTCGGAAGACTAAGCAGCTAGTGCAGAGAATGGAGCACCGGTGTAATGTGCTCCCAGTGACTCACCCCCATAAGGAAGCGGGCCAGCGCATTCTACACAAGCTGCAGTCTCCGAACCATCACAATGGGCAGCCCCACATAGAGCATGCGTTACAATAGTCCAATCTTGAGGTAGCGAAAGCATGAACGATAGTGGCCAGATCAGAGTCTGAGATATATGGCCGAAGCCAACGCACTAGATGTAACTGGCGAAAAACATTCCTCGTCACAGCCCCAACCTGGGCATCTAGGCAGAGCTGCTAGTCGTACTCCCAGACTCTTGGCCTGAGGTACCAATGGGGGACAGACCCCATCAATGATGGGGGACGCCATATCCATCGCCTTGCCCACTAACATCACCTCCATCTTGTCAGGATTCAGCCTCAGTCCAGTCTCCCACAGCCGCCAGACATCGTGTAAGCACCAAGACTGCAGGGCCTGGGTCCGATGAAAAGAAGAGAGAATTGGGTGTCATCAGCATATTGATGGCATCGAACTTCAGTACTCCGGACGATCTCGCCCAACGGCTGCATATACATGTTGAACAGGAGAGGGGAAAGAACAGAACCCTGCGGGACTCCACACAAGAAGTCCTGGATAGATGAAAAATGTTCTCCAAGCACCACCCGCTGGGTTCTTCCTGAGAGGAATGAACGGAACCATTCAAGAAGAGTCCGGCTAATCCCTGCTTGGTCCCGCAGATGCGTCACCAACAACTCATGGTAAATGGTATCAAAAGCAGCCGATACATCTAACAAAATCAACAGGGTCGAACAGCCCTGGTCTAACACCCAGTGAAGGTTGTTGACCAGAGCCACCAACGCAGTCCCAGTGCCATAGCCCGGATGAAAGTCAGACTGCAAGGGATCCAGAAAACTGAGTCAATCCAGATGCTCCTGAAGCTACCGAGCCACTACCCCTAAAAAGGGAAGGTTAGACACAGACCGATAACTGGCAAGGGCGTGAACGTCCAAAGATGGCTTTTTGAGAAAGGGCTGAACCACTGCCTCCTTGAGGCAGCCCGGCACGCTGCCCTCCCAAAAGGAGGCATTGACCACCCTAGCCAGCAACGGCACCAGTGTATCCTGGCAGGCCTCAACTAGCCAGGACGGGCATGGATATAATTCACAAAAGTTGGCTCTAGTCGACCCAAGGGCATCTTAAGCATCCGCGAGAGAAATCTGCTTAAATTGATCCCGAGAAACTGGACAAGGCAGGGCTTCCCCAGTCTCTGGCTTCCCCATTGTAATAAGTGCATCAAAATCGTGGTGAATCCGAGTGATTTTATTAGCAAAATAATCAACAAATGTGTCACAGTGGTCACTGGAAGATTCCAGGTCCAGGCGGAGGGAGGCCGGACCAACCAGCCCCCTCACCAGCCGGGAAAGTTCCACAGGATGAGATTTAGCTGATGCAATGAGAGCAGAAAAAAAATCCTTGTTTTCTGCCTGCACAGCTACCGCATAGGCTCGTAAACTAGCTCTATGAAGCAATTGGTTGGCTTCAGCACGAGACCGTCACCACCGTCACTCCAATCGCCGCCCTTCACACTTCAAAAACCAAAGCGCCTCAGCGAACCAAGGGGCTCTGCAATGTTGAAGCCGAGGGAGCGGACGCTTGGGAGCCATCTGATCGACGGCCCGGTAAGCAAGGTATTCCAAAACTCAATGAGGCCATCGAGCATCCGGTCGGCAAGATCAGCAGGTAACTCCCCCAAAGCAGTCTGGAACCTCTCTGGTTCCATCAATCTCCAGGGGCAGACCAACTAAACTGGCTCCACACCACGCTGTGGGAAGACGTGCCGGGAGACATGCCTGTATGAGGTAATGATCTGTCCATGACACAGAAACTGCTGACGCCTCGTCCACTAACGAATCCATGGACTCAAGGCCAGTGCAGAAAATCAAATCAAGGGTATGTCCTCCATCATGTGTCAGGCCGCTGACCATTTGGGACAGGTCCATGGTTGCCATGAACTCACGCTCTGCTCCTCCAAGTATGGCGTCAGTGTGAATGTTGAAGTCCCTCAAGACCAATGTCTTTGGGGACTGCAACACCACGCCCGACATCATCTCCATAAGTGCGTGTAGGGCTGAAACTCTACAGATAGGTGCATGGTATACAAGCAACACCCCTAACTTGTCTCCTGCCATATCAATCACAAGATGGAGGCCCTCAATGCCTGACAGAACCTGCACTGGATACCTCCTAACAGACCATGAATCCCTAAAAATAATGGCTACACCGCCCCTCACCCCCGCCCTTCTGGCCGTAGCTGATGCTGCACAGAGTACCCAGCTGGAACAAGGTCAGCTAGAAGAGGCCCCGACTCAGTGTCCAGCCAGTTCTCCATAATGCATACAAGGTTGGCTGCAGAATCCTATATTAATTCATGGATAGTTGATTAACAACTGACCTTGCATTCAACAGCAGCAGCTTCAGGCCAGAGGCCTGCTGATCCTGCACCACCTCACCAGAGGTGCGTTCCGGAATGGCTTCATTCCATAGGTTTCTGGGGGCGAACCATACAAATAGGTTCCACAACCTACTGGGGGCTGATACACGCTGGAAGACTGGCCCGTAGAAGATAATGGTCTGTCCATGACACCTCCCCCACTAAGAGATTCCCCCCCCCTCACCGCCACCACAAGGTCAGAGGCCAATAGTTACAAAATGTCATTTTTTCCAGATCTAAGCAAGTCCACCTTCCAGCTGTATAAATACACTTAAATGTTTGAGAGTATTCTGTGGGAAACTCATTACAGTAGAAAGGATTCTAGATATTAGATTGAATACACCGCCTTCTCATAATGCAAGTGCAGCAGACTACAGTAAAAGGACTACAAAACAGTTAAGGATTACAGTCCAACCGAAAAGCCTAGCGAAAAATACAAGCATGTCTTATTGCACATAAGTGTTGCACACTATGCAGTTTAATACATAACTCCTGCCTAGACTGTCACATTCTGAACGTGATGTAGTTGAACCGTATTTTACTTTTACTCCTGAAGCATTCACATGAACTGAGTGCTAAACTGATATTCAGGAGTAGGAAAAGTAGTATGTATTTCTGAAAAAATTAGGAGTACTCCCTTTTGGCTTTTATTTCAAAGTAACTTATCAGTTTGAGGGTAGCAACCAATGTTCAGTGATCATTACATCTTAGCTAGCAGGGAGATTGCCATAGTACTACTTCAGTTTACACTTTGGGTACAGTCACATGAGCTGGGGCAGGCCTGATTCCCTATGCACCCCATGGCAGGCAAGTGCAGCCACCACACTTTGGGCTGGCAGCGACAGCTGGCCACACGATCTGCCCCCCTGCAGCCATCACCAGCCCCTCCATGCCCTGGGGTGGGCTGAGGAGCCAGCCACATGGGGATGGATACCCAGACTCCTCCTGCGCTGCATGATTACTGTGTGTGCGTGGGATACGTGCACACACACACAGGAGCCTGGGAGGAGTGTGCATGCTCCTCCCGCCCCCAACAGCAATCATGGGGGAGGGGAATCTGGAAGAAGTGGGCATGCTCCTCCCACCCGCCCAACAGTCAATCAAAGAGAAAAGGAGCATGGCAAGAGGGTGTGCGCTCCTCCCAGGCCCTTCTCCCCCACAATAAGCTGTTGGGTGATGGAGAACAGGGTGTGCACTCTTCCCAGCCCCCCCCCCACCCATGATCAGCTGTTAAGTAGGTGGGAGAAGTGTGCTCCTCTGGGTCCAATCCACAGATCCCGTCTTGCAGCAGAGCTGCACAGCCCAGACACATGGAAAGTGGGCCCCTTAACCCACTTTGGGTAGCATTATCCCACTTTGGGCAACACCAACACACAATGCGTCCCCAGCCTTTTTCAGAGGACTCACTGTATGGCCACTTTCAGATCTCTCCTCCCCCCCCCTCCCCCCATTCTGGCTGTGGGAGGGAATGCGCAGCCAGGATATGCGCGGGGATTGGCTGGTCTGAAAGGCACCGCCCCTCCCGCCCCCCGGGCACAGCTTTGCCGGCTGACACGTGCAGGGATGCAGAGCAGGAAACCCAGCTCTGAATCCCTGCGCGTGTCTACCGGCAAAACCACGCGGGGTGGGAGCCTTTCAGACCGGCCAATCCCCGCGCATATCCTGGCTGCGCATTCCCTCCCACAGCCAGAATATGCACAGGGGTGCGAGGTCTGAAAGCAGCCTATGTCAGCTGGCTACCTGTCCTGGAGCACGGTGAGCATCTGGCAGCCATAGGGCATACGAGCTACTGCAACGCGTGTTAATATCGCCTGAAGTGGAGCAACGCTGCCCAAAGTGGGATAACGTCTCGTGTGGCTGCACCCATAGTCCAAACGCTAACTAAGTCAAGTAGTTATTTTTATTTAATTAAATCAAAAGTAGTTACTTCTATTTATCTCTGTTGTTGGAGTGTCACCTAACTATGGCATCTACAGGTACAGGTTCCCTGCCCTGCTCCCTTTCTTTTCCATATTTTGTAATTAATGAGTCTTGAATTTCACCATGAATGAAGCTTGGTTTTATCCTGGTTATGTATGGCTTCTGGTGAGTACACTGGGGAACTCTGGGGTGCTTGTAGACACGTGCCATGAAAAATATCCCATTCCTCGATGGCAAGCAGAATTTTCAAGCTCTGTCTTGGCCTGTCTAACAACCAAAAGAACTCTTCTTGCAGTAGGGATTAGCTTTTATAGCAGTTTCCTTTGCAAAAGAGAATTTAAAAACAAACAAACCCGAACACCATGTATTGATGCATTATGGCTATTTATTAGTATTAAAACCAACAACAGTAAAGGCAGCAGCACTGTCCTTTTAAAAAACCCAAACAGGTCACTCACCCTTTTTGAAAATACTTAATTCAGCTAAAAACCAAACAGCACACACCTCATTCATGCATTTCAAAGCTTGATGCTGGTAAGCCAATTACATACATACTTCAATGTCTTTATTTAATGGTTTTAAAACAACAGAACTACTGTTATTAGTTTTGTCTTTTATAGTAATTGCACTTTTTCCTTTTCTATTGTGGTTAATTTTCTTACCATTACAGCAAAACATTATTTAAAATAAGCCCATCACAACTATTAAGAACCTATCTATTTGCCAAGATGTATTTTACAGGAAAGAAAAGTATTTGTAAAAAAGCCACTACTTTCTCTTATCTTCTGTAATTCTACAAGAGCAGCATGGGGTTTTCAGAGCCTTATAAGAACATTGGAAACACTCAGGCCTCAACTCCGCAAATGCCATGAGTACTCTTACTTCAACTATGAGTGGAGTTTTTTATAGAATTTGGTTCACATGCTCGAAGAGGCTATAATTTCAACACAACGTCTGCTAGTCTAAAAAATGGGGAAGAAGATAATGTAGAAAAGCTGTCACCAACGTCTTCATTCTGGAGCTCCATAGTAGTCACCAAACTTATTTTATGTCTGGGAAACAAAGGGGGAACAGTGGTGCTGACTCACTTTTTAAAAACTGTTTGGAACATGTGCCTTCTCCAGCATCCAAGAGGAATGGAAATACACTCCGTTTACACACACTAAAATAACCTACCAAGGATTTATCTCAGACCTGCCATCTCATTTCATCCTCTAGTTATACAATTCAATCTCCCCATGCACCGGTGTCCAACAGAAGATATATTCAAATAATGGAGAAGATTAAGGATGACAGCAGGTTTAAATATGCATGGGAAGCAGTGCAGCTTTTGATGGTACATGGGATGTTTGATGTATCGAGTTGTAGGAAAGGTAGCAAGGATGTCCATAAGGAGACCAGTTTGGCATGTTATTCACAGTAGGTATGCAAGTTCAGGAGACCTTTCCTCCAACTCCATAATTGCAGGGTCGGGGTAACTTTCCTTCCCTTCCCAGAGAGTTTAAGTTCCATTGTACATAATTTTATCTGAGAATGACTTGATCACAAAAAAACAGAACCACCCATCTTTAAAAAGTATAAAAGTGGAAAACATTGCATTCCAACAAGTAATAAAGAAAACTCAAGCATTCTTCACACTTACTAAGGTAATTATGGTTTGACACACCTTCAGACAGAAGTCGCTTCAAGGGAAAGGTGCTGAAGATACTTTATTCAAAAAGTCAGAAGATTTAACAAGCCAAGGGGCGAATTCAAGGTAGGCATGCACCCCAAGCGCACAGCATGCATGCATTGGGCATAGTGCACATACAATGTGTGCACATCCTGCACTTGGTGCATGCACATACCTTGGATTAGGCCCTTACTGAAGCTCAAGCTTGAGAAGGCTGGCTTATTCCCCTTGAGTCACATCAAGAAGTTTATTTATGTAGGAGTAGCATACAAAAAAACTCAGTCCTACCTTCATCTTACGTCCTGTAAAGCAACTATTGAACATGGATGCATATGCACACTTTTGAAGATACACCAAGAATATGGACTGTACATGTCATGTAAAGCCTCAGCCATTTTAGGTGCTTGTTAAGAGAGTCTAAAAAGATAGCTTGAGATTCATCTTTGACTCTTCCCTTTCCTTCACGCCTCAGATCCAGGCTGTTGCTAAATCCCATCTCTTTGCTCTGTATAATACTGTGAAAATCTGGCCTGGCCTCACTGTTTCCACCGCAAAAACCTTACTCCATGCTCTAGTCATCTCTCGCCGGGACTACTGCAGCTTCCTCCTTACTGGCCTCCCCTGCTCTGATCTCACCCCTCTCATCTCTGATCAGCGCTCCGCTGCCAGTCATCCACCTTGCCCGTTGCTTTGTCCACATTCAGCCCCTCCTCTCCACCCTACACTGGCTCTCTTTACATGAACACATTCAGCACAAGCTCCTGATCTTCACCTTCAAGGCTCTTAATGGCCTTGCTCCCCCATCCCTCTCGTCTTGTATCCTGCCACACTCCTGCCCATGAGCTTTGCTCCTCCTCTGCCCCCAACCTCGCCTGCTTGCAACCCCATTGCTCCTCTACATGTCTTTGCCCCTTGTTTCTTGCTGCCCCTCATGCCTGGAACTCCCTCCTTGGATACATCCACCCCCCAAAACCTACCACTTCTGTCAAGCCTTCCCTAGCTCTTCATGAGTGCAACTGCAGCCTCTTTTCCCTCACTCAGAATCTAGTTCTCTGTAACTAAGCTAAGCATGTGCACCTTCAACGTCTCAACCTCATGAACGTACTCTTGTCTCCCCCAATACTTGCCTCTCCCTTGTCTCCCAGACTAAGTAGGGGTGGGAACCAGTCTATAGCTATTGATTGTACAGCACCAGGTACACTGCTAGTGCTATATTATTAAATACTACTAATAAAGTAAGGGTGGGAGAGAAGTCTCAGGAGTTTCTCAGAAATGCATAAGGCCCTTCCTTGTCCCAGGGGAAATAAGTACTACGGATTACATGTTGATAGAAGTGAATGGCCTATTCTACAGAAGTGCGATTTATTCAGTACATAAACTGGCAATAGCCATTATCACAATATTTTTGATTGCTATCATCACATATTTATGACACTATCACTTGCACTAATCCATCTCTCTCAAAACTGTTTAACACTGCTTAAATATTACTTCTGCATTGTACTTCCACCAAAGCATGCCGACAGGCACAGGATACTAACTGGGCTAGAGAAACAATATCCCTAAACTTTAATTTAGGTTAAACAATGGATACTTTCTCATATACTCCTGCTTGTTGCAAGGTTGTGAAGTGGCACAAGTGTTAAATTCCACAGCCAGGGTTTCACATGTGTGCCAGGACCCTTTAGATGCTGCTGGATAGTGGACTGTGCTGCAATAGGAGCACCTGCCTGGCTGTCCCACTACTGCCTCTTCCTGTTGAGATAAGGTTGGATTGGCAGGAGTCTGCAGCGTGCCAGGGAGAGACCAGGAACACTGTACAGGACTGGCATGGTATTTACTGGGGGGCGAGAAGAGAGGGTTATCAGGTAAACTTCCCGTCCCAAGAAAAACTAATTCATCCTACTTTAAGGCATTAATATAGTCTATTAATAAAACGATTCCATTAATCCACAGCAGACTAATGGGTTACCTTTTCCAAAACTGTGATTACCTAAGGAAGCAGATTCATGCATTTAATGGGTGTACAAATAAAAAGGTAAATTCAGTGGGCAACACTAATACATGTAATTTAAAACAATATTTTGAATGGCCATATATTTTGTTCTGGCATTTTTACTATTTTTTCGAAGGACGTTATACTAGATATTCCAGTTTTTATTACATAAATTGAAGTAAAACATTCTATGAACAAGAGCAACGCAGAGCTCTAGGACTTGAAGCACTGTAACCAGAAGAACCTAAGGAGTGCTATTTTGGGCCGGACCGATGGTTCGAGTCCGGCATTACGTCTCCAACAGTGACCACTGTGGGTCGCTTCAGAGAAGTGTACAACAGGTCATAATGGAGCGATGCATTCCCTGCTGTTTACTCCAAGCTCCTGACAATCAGAGGTCACGTTTCCCAACGAACTTGACTAATAGCTATTTATATACCTAGCCTAAGAACGTATCCAATCCTTTTTACGCTATTTGCATTCACAGCATCCCCTGGCAACAAGTTCCACAAATTAAGAGGCTGTTGTTTTAATTTGTTTTAAATGCGTTGCCAGTTAGTTTCATAGGACCCTTAGTTTTAATATTAGCGAGGGTAAACAGCAGCTCCTTATTTGTTCCACACCGCTTGGGATTGTGCAAAATTGTATCGTATCCACATACACCTCATCTCTAAGGTAAAGAGTCCTAACCTATTGAGCCTCTCCTCATATGGAGGAAGAACTCATTTAGCTTTTCTGAAATGGCATTGCCTTGCTCCAGCGCCTCTTTTCCACCTTGATCTAATTCCTGCTCTTTATTTGGTAAACAGACCTGCAAATTTCAGCACTTAACAGTTCTCAGATTCAGAAGCTTAATTTCTGTACAAGTTAGCCAAGGCAATAGCAGCATGGAGTTTAAAATTAGGGTATAGGCTCTTTTTTGCTCATTTTCTTTCAATACTACTGCAAAACTATTACTAATGTGCTAAATATTTTTTAGCAAATTTTGTTAGTATGTTTTTAGTTTTATTTTCCCCATCCCTCTCCCAAGAAAAGCTTGTTAAAAACACTATTTATCAGTACCCTGTCCAAAACTAGTTTCCCACAAAATTGACAACCCTTCCACAGTGCAGGAAGGACCATTTACATATTATATTGCTCTAGTTTTCCCAAGGAGCAATTAATTACCTACGTTTTGGCATGCAGCCAGACATGTGCTTGTATGTTCAAATGAACATGAGTTTGGGACTGCCATTACATGAGTAATGTAACAGGTTAAAGAGTCCAGTGCTACTTCAATAGAACGCATACAGTGGAGGATGTAGAGTTAGGACCAGCAGTCCCTCCCTCCTTGTTCAAATCAGAAACATGCAGAATTTAGATACAAATTACGAAATTAATCGTGGGGAAAGAAAAAAAATCTAAAAATAAATAAATCAGTGAAGCACTGTCAGAACTGCATCAACGGACCCATGTTCACTGTGTTTCTTGCATTGCTATCCCTGCCTGCATCCAACCTCAGTCTCTACCATATATACTCCTAGAATACTGGAGTAAGGAACCAGAGCTTTCCCCAAGGTTTCAGGATGCCCACAAACAATAGAAAATACTTGAGATTTTTGTATCTGGAGACTATTTACATGCATCTCAGTTGTAGCATAGGAATTGTCCTGGCTCTGACTGATCATCTGGGTATACGGGCCTTCCAAGAAGTCATGATTAACGAGCAGAGAACAAACTTTGACAGGCAAGATTGTACAAAGCTAAAGCTATGTTTCAGATTTGTGAACTTCGTTAGTCATTACATGTTTTTGGTCTGCAAATAACTTCCCTTCGTAGTAAACAATTCTGCATTAAAGACTAAAAATACGTGGTTCCTGCATAGCCTTTGTTTTTGTTTTTTTTTAAAAAAAGGTTCTTCCAATAGCAGAGATTTTTATTTCAAACATCAGCATTTGGAGACCTTTACTTTACTGAGAGTTGCCCTAAGGCATGGACAGACTAATAAAAATGCAATTGACTGCTCTGCAACCTAATATGAGCCTTGAAGATTATCGCTTGTCTGAAGTACTCGACATCATTTAACTCACTGACTTTCATAAAGATACAAGAACATGCACGTTAGGCTGTATGCTGGTCTGGAACTGTCTCCAAATAAAATCCATAGTCGCAAGTCTACTGAAGTCAAAGGATTTGTACCCGTTTATATCGGACTAAATTTGTCCTCGTTTGTGAGGCAGTGGTAATGCCAAATAAAGAAAAAAAATTGCAAACAAACCCAGCAAGAAATCTCCCCAAACAAAGTTGGGAAGGCAAGAATTATGCTTGAAAAGTAAAACAAAATGAAACCTGAACACTCCAGAAAAGTCTGAAATAAGTTTTTGCTCCCACTATCTCCACTTCTCTACCTAAAATGAACAGAATTCAAGAAACATGTCAGTGTCTAGGGTGAGCAAATTAAAATGGTTTTACTTCATGAAGAGTCTCTAAACACTGTGTACAAAGCGAGATAATAGCACTATTGTACTAAGTGGACTGTATACCAATATATAGGCCTTATATTGTTTAGTTTTAACAAGCTGCTGTTTGCTTTCTAGATAAATTCTGACCTCTTTCGAACAAGTACCAGCAGCTTACTACCGAATATTTGATATTTCCTTCTAGGCTTATCTTAATGTAAATTAAATAAATACACAGAGTTGCAAGAGAAATCATAAGTAGGTGGAAGATGCCCTCCCCATCTCCCAGATACCTTTTACAATACTGTTTCAGGCAGTAAATAAAGAAAATGTACTTGGATACATTGCGAGCAACAGTTAAGTATGGTTTGAACTTAAGATAACAATATTTCAGTTTGAGTCTCATTTAACAGGACCATAAAGGAGGATATAATATGCTCATCTCTCCATACCAGCTCAGGGCCAATTCTGTATGTTTTGTTCCAAAATACGGCACACACACCGGCCTATTTTACTCTTAGATGAGGATTACACATTTGAGTGAATACCAAGACTACAGGTTTACTGGCCATTGTAAATCCACTTTGGGATTTATATAGACATATTGCTATAGCATAGTGACTGTATTTCTGTACAAAACAATGAGGGTACAATCTCCATTATGAGGAACCGACAATCTAAATGTTGCCTTATTTTATAATGGGATTATATGGAAATGATTGATCTTTGTAGAGTGGATACAGATAGGAAAATCTAGTCAAGTTATGGGCTATTAGCCAAGATCATCGCTTCCCCACGATGTTTTTGGATTTTACACTCACCTAAACCTTTCTGTCCAGGGTTTTTAGCAAAGTTAAAGGTAAACTGATAAAAATCTTTGAACTTTATTGGATCCTTTAGTTCTTGTTCCAGTCTTGGCAATAGAGCTTTTAGCTTTTCTGTGGTGTCGCACCTGTTGAAGAGAGGAATATTGGGATACAAGCCAATATAGAAGAGAAACTATTATAAAAATATACAAATGAACATTATTTGTACAACTCACTCCAGAGTACCATTTTGGTTATCTTTCCTAAAAAGCAACCTACTCGCTTATATTTTAAGCAGCTGAGCGCCCCAAGGAGAAAATACCGGAAGTACAAAGAACAAGCAAGATTTAGCCATTTACTAATTCTTGTAACTAATGCCCATGGTTTTGTCATTTTGCCAGTTGAGAATTTAAGTATAGTACCACAGTCAAGCAAACATAAGCTGTTAGGAATTGCAGGAGGATCTTGCAAGACTGGGCATCTAAATGTTAGATGAAATTTAATGTTGACAAGTGCAAAGTGATGTACAAAGAGAAAAATAATCAAAAAGTATATGTACACAATGCGGGGTTCTAAATTAGGAGTTACTACTCAGGGCAAGGATCTTGGGGTCATTGAGGACAACACCTTGAAATCCTCAGTTTAGTAAGTGCGGCAGCAGCCAAAAAAGCAAACATGTTCAAAATTATTCGGAAAGGGATAGAGACCATAACTGAAAATATAACGCCTCTATATAAGTCTATAGTGCAACCGCATCTTGACTACTGTGTGCAGTTCTGGTTGCCCCATCTCAAAAAAAGATATCGTAGAATTAGAAAAGGTACTGAGGTGGTCAACAAAAATTATAAAGAGTATGGACGGCTCCTGTATGAAGAGATACTTGATAGGTTAGGGCTCTTCAGCTTGGAGAAGAGATGACTAAGAGGGGATATGTTAGACGTTTATAAAATCATGAGTAGCGTAGAACGAGTAAACGGAATGGTTATTTACCCTCTCAAGTAGTACTAGAACTAGGGGAAACTCCATGAAACTAACTGGTGGTAAATTTAAAACAAAATGATTTTTTACTCAACACATAATTAACTTGTGGAATTTGTTGCTAGAGGATGTGGTCAAGACCAGTAGTGTAGCTGTGTTTTTTAAAAAAAGGACTGGATAAGTTCTTGGAGAGTAGGTCCATTTACAGCTATTAGCCAAATAAGTTCACGTTTCTTCTTACTACTGGGAACAGACAAAGGGGGTTGGATTGCCCATTGTGACCTAATTGGGTACTTCTCCCAAGCAGCCAAGATTGGCCACTGTCTAAGACAGAATGCTGGGCTCGATGGATCACTGGTCTGACCGAGCAGGTCACTACTTCTGATCTTATACCTTATTGAAATTATTATTATTATTAGCAATCTTACTGGATTGCAATTACTTTTTCTTTTCAGTCTTTTCTATCTTTCTTGCATATTAACTTACAAAGGTATTCACTAGCAGAGTTCACACACTACAGAGTATTAAAAATTATTCGCCACCATTACCATAAGACTGGTATGCATAGGCACTGGTACGTGGGGGGGGGGGCATGGGTAGACACGTGCCGGTTTTTTGAAGCCATATAGAACCTCTGCCCAGCCCCGACTCCTGTGTCTCTCCCCCACCCCCCCAACTATCGACAGTTACCAGTCACCAATGGATGTATCAGTGATAAAAAGAATTGTAAGTAGTTCTCAAGAATCGGGATGTAGCCACCATCCTTTGCTAGATGACGATCAAAATAATTATACGGTTGGTAGACAAAGAATTGTAAAAAGGCTACAAGTAGCAGTCTTCAAATGACACCATAGCGTTTCACCACAATTAACTGACCTGAACAAGCTCTTTTTAAAATCGGCAAGATTAGTAATAAGGGGTGCTCTTAAGCGTCTTGTAGACATCTATGTTTACTGCTGCAAACACACTAACATGTAGGATCTTTGGTAGAGAATTCCAATTGCAAAGCAAAATGTGTCAAAAGGTAGAAAAATCAGAAAAAACTATGAATATATTTTCTGTTCTATGCATAAGCCTAAACTGTAGAAATATGCTATTTTTTACAATGCAATGTCTGGGTATGCTACTCGGTAAGTCTTTCAACCATACCAAATTCAGTGTGTGTGTGTGCATGCACATATTGTAATTATCAGAAAACCTCTTTACGTAAGTAAATTATGAGCAGCTTTGTATTTAGGTACAGCAACTCACAAAAGACATTTGAAAAAAGTTTACACAATTTAGGAAGGAGCCAATTAAACTCCTGGCACCACTGACCAGAACCCTCATTGGCTTCAACTGAATTAGGGTTTTACCCAGTTTCTGACTAGCTACAATGGAAGAAGTGGTAAGTGTCCGATAAATTGGATTTTAAGGTGAAACAGGAATAAGTGACACGGTCATTTGGAATGACAACTAGCAAGAGCAGAAGTGCAAAACTGTCACAAATATAGCTTTGTAAAAAAGATATAAGATGTTAAGATTGGAGAAGTGGAGTTACCAGACATGCATGCCAGCAGGGCATGAATTAAGGACAGCAATACAAAAAAAGTCAATGCTGTTTTAAAAACATGATGTTTAATCTAGCTTTCCATTGATAGCAGTAGATTCTGGTCTTAGAAGAAATTTGAAATCATACAGAAAATGGGTATACTCACCCCAGCTCTGTCATGCCATCTACAAATTCCTTTCTACTGAATTCACATTGGGTGGCTGCCCTGAATTTCCATGCTATGATCAAAACGCTGATACTGGCAGGATCCAGGCTTAAATCGTCACAAAACTGTTGAATTCCATCAATGCCAATTTTATTTTCATCTTGAGGGTCTGCATTTAAGCACACAAAAAGGAAGCATTATGCTTGCTATTACTACCAGAATTAAAAACAAGTTTAGCTACTACATCTCCTACCACTGTGCATTTTTAAAGAGATAATTACTCTTGCTTTATAAAAGCAATTCTCATCTTCACTGCATGAAAGATCTGACAATAAGGAGGAAACAGTGATGCACAAAAGGCTATCAAATGTATTAAGAAAATAAACTGAAAAAGAGGAAATGTTTTCCCTAATCTTTCAGTTATAATGACATTTAGCAGTATTTGTAGCCACAGCAAACAAAATATTTTTAAAGCGTGTTTTCAAAGTTCATTATGGATATAAAATTTTCAAAACGAACCTAGCATCTCTGAAAATTCTAACAGCACTTGCAAGGTTTATAAAGATGCAACAATAATGCAAGTATCTTGGTAGTGTCCAGTATATGAAAATCAGTTCCTATTCATCTTGAAAAACTGTTCCAAGTAACCGAGTCCTTAGAAGAGCCCAGCCTGCATATTCTGTATAAAAGAATTCAGCTACAAGAGACTGAAAACTTCTAGTTGGTCTGCAAAAGCTAGAAGGAACCAAATTACTGCTGTTAAATTATACAGCACAACCAAAATACTTGTAGCAGCAGCATATCCAGAATACCAATTACACAATTACCGACTTGTCTCATAAATGTAAATAGTTGCATTAGTTTCAGCAATACCCTCAAAAGGAACATTTCATAGTCAGATAATTTATTAATTAAAGAACTGTCCTCAATTGGAGGGAAAAGAGCCCCAAACCTTTCTTTAGTTTACTCCATCACAGCAGCCGTTAGAAAATAACGCTGATGTTATTGCACCAACTTCAGCTGTTCTATTTCTTCTTTAGAGTTGGGTCCTGCGACTGAACCAGACTGCACCAGCAGAGCCTTAACTTGCAATGTCATTTTTGGGTTGTGCAAGTGCAGTGTACACTTTGCCCCTGGGATGGCAAGAGAAGAATCAATCCTTCTGCATTTGGGGTGGGGAAGGAAGAAGCATAACTTTCTGAAATCAGTGCAGACACACTCAGGAGAGGTTAAGGTAAGAGGCATGTGATTGCCCATGGAGACTATATGAAGGAGTATGTTCAGCTCAGCCTGGAAAAAGCCAGAGACTATGAAACGCCTGATGTGGTAAAGCTGTAGCCAAGTGGTTGGAACCCCCCACCATGTGAACAAGGACAAGAGAGACTAGAAGTCCTAGTAAAGGGGTAATTATGATAAACTGGAGAATGGCCAAACAGACTTGAGGAGTCCTGATATGAGTGTGAACAGCTAACTAGTTTGTGGTATGTGAATACTCCACTGTCACAGAAGGAGAGGGGTACTGAGGCACAGTAATGCACCCAAGATGGAAAAAGCACAGTGACCCTATTACAGATTTCCCTTTAACTTTCTGGATGATAACACAACAGTAATCAAAGAGCTACGACTACAGTTAATGATTAAATAAAGACAAGGTATAGGAAACAGATACCAATACAGCTTTATTCCTGGGCATAAATCTACTAAAATACACAGGATAAGCAAGAGTAAAGATCCCAGACTATTCCTTTCAGCACCAACACCCAAAATATTTTTTAATGCATTTCTTAGTTTATTTACTACATCTAGGTAGCTAGACAAACCAAAAATGAACAATTTTGGCTTGTATGCTGGATACAAAGTAGGCAAATAAAAATGCACTGAAGTTAGAATACAATAATTATTAGATGTAATGCTTAAACTATTTACTCCAGAGCAGCCAATGGGCTTGAGGAAGAATAATGACAGTTATTTAATCCCCAGTTTTACTACTGATATAGCCTACATATTTTCATTTCACAAGTAAATGGTCTTTGAGGGACTAAAAGGACACCTGGTTGACAGCAAAAGTAAAAAGTATTTTCTTTACAAAAAATAGGAGTAAAGACATTTAAAAGATTTCATATTTTATCTTTTAAAACTGCTGAGTTTATTTGGATTTATGCAGATTCCCCTAGTGTTCACAGTCCGCATGTTAGAAAATTGTGTTGATACACGAGAACAAGAAAAGGAATCCGGATGTTCTGTTTTCATTTGTCAAGGTGGAGCAGAGAGCTAAATAAAGAGTGCACGTAACGAAACATAAGTAGGATTTGTAAATTTCTTCAGATTTCATGTACATTCAGAAAACAGGAAAGGATTTATTCAATATTTTAAACTTGACTGTGGGGTTCCTGCCAGCAGCACAGAGTTTTGGGGTCTGGAGCTATAGCCCTTTTTAAAACTAGTATACTAAAAACCAAGAGAATGATTTAAATCTAAGTAAAATTAAACCAGAAGTGGTTTACTAAGTGTTTTATTTCTAAATTCTTTACTGCTATGTTTGTTAATGACTTAGCGGATAAAATTGCTCGGATTCCCCATGATATCGACACTGCGTTTAATGCAATGGGAGAAGCAAAGGCTGTGGAAGTTCCGCCTTGTCCGGTTTTGTGGGATCAGTTTTAGTGGGTGTCGCCCGCTGACGCGGAGGATGTTCTTAGGGTGGTCAGGGCCACTTCTTGTGAACTGAACCTGTGCCTATCCTGTCTGGTCAAGGCCAACCGGAGACGTTGAGTCCGTTGCTGGCACTGGGTGGTCAATGCCTCCCTTCGGGAGAGCAGAACGCCAAGCAGAGTGGCGGTGGTGCGGCCTCTGCTCAAAAAGCCATCTTTTGACGTTCACTCCCTCACTAGTTATCGGACTGCCCAAACCTTCCCTTTTTAGGGGAAGGTTATTGAATGGGTTGTAGCTAGACAGCTGCAGGAGCATCTGGACCACGTCAATTTTCTAGATCCCTCCCAGTTTGGTTTTCGTCTGGGCTATGGCACAGATTGCACTTGTGGCCTACCACCGTCGTGAACTGGATCAGGGTCAATTGACCCTTTTGATTTTCTTAGATCTGTTGGCTGCATTTGATACTGTTGACCACGAGAGGTTGGTGACCCGCTTGCGAGACTGAGCTGGGGTGGGCGGGACTGTTCTTGAATGGTTCCGTTCCTTCTTAGGTGGGAGAACTCAGTAGTTGGTGCTGGGGGACAGTTCTACATGAGATGTCCCAGGGGACTGAAAAGTCCTGCAAGACTCTATTCTGTTCCCTCTCCTGTTCAACATGTATATGCAGCCATTTAGCGAGGTTGTGAGCGGGGTTTGATGTTCAGCGTCATCAATGTGTTGATGACACCCAACTCTACCTCTCTTTTTCATCAGACTCAGGCCCAGCAGTCTCTGTGCTTACCCAATATCTGGTGGCTGTGGGGGACTGGATGAGGGTGAGCCATCTGAAGCTGAACCCCTCCTTACTGCGACGGGTTGCCAGGAGCACATTAAACCTATGCTCCGTTCTTTGCACTGGCTGCGTATAGTCTTTTGGGCCTGATTCAACGTGTTGACCTATAAAGCCCTATACAGTCTAGGCCCTACGTATCTGTGGGACCGCCTCACTCCCTGGGCCCTGGATCAGCCTTGGCAGCACCCTTCTCAAAGTCCCTAGAGTTTCTCAGGAGGTGACTATGGAGAGGGTGTTCTTGGTGACTGCACCAAGGCTGTGGAACTCCTTCCCGGGTGAGGTCCATGTGGCCCCGGACCTCCCCTCCTTTAGACGTCAGTGCAAAACCTGGCTGTTCCAAAAGGCATTTGGTGAGGGAGATGGGTAGGAGTGAGGGAAGTGGGGCGGGGGGTTCTTGCTATTTTTACCTGCCTTCATTTTAAGTCTGCTATTTTAATATTTTTGTTACTGTTTTATTGTGTTATACGTTATTTTTATATGTATTTATATTGTGCAGCTAGCCACACTAAGCTGTTTTTTGCTAGGAGGGGGGAAGGATAAAAATCTGTGTAATAAATATAAATAAAAAACAAAAGCTTTCCTTGCTTCTTTCTGCTCTATAAGCCTACAACTCATTTGCAGTCATATATCTTTAACAGGAATTTTGAAAAACATCTGGTTTTAATATAGATTATAGTATTAAAAAAACTTTTAAAAGCAAAATTGGTACAAAATGCTAACATGCATAGCACAGCAGTTTTTGTGAGGTGACTAATCATACACATGAATTAGAAAGGATCCAGACCAGATAAGACTTATCAAAAATCCTTTAGAAAGCACTCGTAGATAAAGACTGAAATAATAGATAGCAGGATTCAGCACTGCTTCACCCTTCCATTTAAATGAACATTTCCATGAATAAATGTAAACATATTTAAAATATTAACATTTCAAAAGAAGCTCTTATGCTGCATCATGTCAACGTTTACACTTATAGCCATTTTTCCTTATTTTTAATACCAGAAAATAAAAAGAAATGGAAAATAAAACACAACTCCACCTTTAATTCACTTCCTTGTTAATGTTTTTCCAACCATCTCTAAACAGCAGTCGATCTTGTTTATCATTTGTGCTGTAATACGTAATCACAAAGAGTGAATTAAGGATGGAGTTTTAATCTTAATTCCGAGTTTCCTTGTTTATAAGAACCTTAATTATATTTGAAAGTGGTTTATAGTTTACACAGAATCACCACCTTTAAACTGGTCTACACTTTTAAAACCAAACACTTTCAAAAACAGTAGTTACGAGTTAAAGCTTTGCCATGTAAAGTATTCCTCCCAACCAAGTACTTCACACAAGCTTCATATACAGCGACAGGTCAAATAAAATACATAGTGTGCTTCATGATTCATGGGCCCCTCCCACCATCTACTAATTGGCTAGACTACTTTTCCCTTAGCTTATATATTGCATTTCCTAATGTTTACACTGTTTAAAGTAAAAAATGTTTCATACTTTACTGAACGCTATAGCACATGTAAGAGGAAAAAACAGCCTTACATTCAAGATCGCCCCCCCCCGCCCCCACTGAAGCAATGAATATAGGCAGTTAAAAGCAGAACACAGTATTAGCAAACTTTTAATAATAAATATTGTGAGTGGCAATAGGCAGAATAGAAGTGAATTTCAAAACACAAAATGAAAAGAGTGATCCTTACCTTTGTACCTGTTATACAATTGTTCTAATTTCTTTCTGTCTACTGAATTTTTCATGGATTCTTTGTAGTACAAGTCTGGGTTCTGGAAGTAGTTGTCTGTTGCCACTTCTAGTTTCCACTCATTCTGCATTAAGCAGTATATAGCAGTCCTTTCACCAGCCTGGGTAAATGCCATAAACTGGCGGACCTTGTCCTTCTGAGACGATTTAAGCTTATGCTTTGGGATGCAAAAGAAGCAGGAAAGCCAATGAAGCTAATCGAGAAGTTTGTTTCAGCACTCTACTAATAATGCCTATCTTTTAAAGGGCCTTAGTTTTGTTATTGGATAAGTTTCACTTGAGAATTACAGGAAGACAAACTTTGCTCTTCCACAATTAAATAAGCCACTTTCTTGTGAAAACTGAAACAATATAAATCAGAATAATTTTAGCACCAAATATTCTGGCAACAATAAGGTTTTTTTACTACCTACATACACATGAATGTATAATACAAAAACATTATGAACTCTACATATCTCATTAAATTTAAAAGTATTATTCAGTTGAACTCTTGATCCTTAAGTTTAATGATAAAAACTTCAGAAGCACAAGGCATACAAAATCTGAGAGCCTGTATATAGAAGCCTTTATAAAATCTTGAAAGTTTAATAGTTACCCAAGAGTTTTCCTACTATGGCTAATTTCCAACTATGGATAATGTTTTCACACTTTGACTTCACTATCATTATTAGACGGAGATAAAAAAGTGATAAAGCAGCAAGAAATTCCTTTATTACAATGCGATTTTAAACCAAGTTCTTATAAATACGGACCAAAGCTTTAACATTTTCCAACAGTAAAATATAATTACTTACTTTTTTTATATCTAAAAATATACCTTTTGGGAAATATGGTGGAAGAAAAAGATTTGAGAGAGGAAGGAGAGAGTAAAATTTATCAGCATGTTCTATTGTCCCTGGAAGTCAGATATCCACCGTGTTTGATTTCAATCCTTTTTATATTTATATTTCTATCGATGAAAATATTTATTCAGCTATATAACCAGTACAAGTTACATTTGTGGACAGATAATTCAATTAGCTGGATAAACACTAACACACTGATTTAGGGCCTGTTCCTGCAAAAACATATAGAACCATGTACAACACATAGGGTGTTTTTAGACAACCACCTCCCAACCTATTACCACCCCACCCAGCGTGCATGTTACAGGGCTGTATAGGATGCCAATGCGGCCCTGCAGCATGCATGATGGGTGGGTAATTGGTGGAGACGCGCTTGTCTAAAAACTTCAATAAGCAAACACTGTATAAGTATTTTCACAAACAAGACTCTAGGCAGAGAGAACTGAAGCACTAGCCCCACTAATTCAAGAACATGAGAAAAAGCGAACAAATTGCATTTTTCTGCATACTATTGATTCAATGTTCAGCATTATCTTACAATCTAATGGTTTGATTCTATGGTCACTGAAGTGAAAGGCAAAGCTTTAACTGATCTTAAGGCCCTAAATCATCTAGCACAGGGGTGGGGAACCTCTTTCTTCTCAGAGGCCACTTTAAAAATGAGTACAAGCTCCAAGGATTACACAGAAGTTGGGCATAAGGGTACTTGAGAGGTGCCCTCGGGAAGAGTAAGGTCCAGATGATGAATCCGTGCTATGGTTCTATCCCCTATCCTTGTATGCATGCCCATCTCTCTGTTCCCTTACCTAGAGCTTAATGAGCGCACGGGGATAGGAACTGGATCTAGAGACCAGATCCAGGAACTAGAAAGGGGCCACATAAAAACAAGCCATGAGCAGCCTGGGAGGGGGAAGGGGGAGGAATTAATTGTATTTCATTGATTTCAATGGGGACACAGTGCCCCATTGAAATCAATGAAATAAAACCGGTACCGGATTTAATCCGGGAATCCGGTTCTTTGAGAACCGGAAACCGGTAAATCCGGTAATTACCCCGGGGTCCCACCCCTACAATCTAGTACCACATCCTTGCTCTCTTCTACAATCTATAGCCCCAAACACACACTCAGCTTTGCTGTGATAATCCACCCTGCTGTGAAAAGGGAGATGCCCTGGGGGTACAACTGTACCGAGCCCCTCAAAATATATATATTAAAATGTGTAAAATAATAATTTCAACTAACGTATAAAAAAGTCCCATTATGGTCTCCAGAAATTGATTTCAAAACTTATGACAGGGGAATAGGAGGTAGGGGGCCACCAGTTGAGATGTACCTGGCACCCAAATTTCTCATAATAGACCTAGTGGTAAATAGTTGGATTTAAAACAGCAAGACTGTGTTTGGTTATCATTCCAGTACATGCACAGCTTTTGCAAGAGATGGCCCATGAGTGCGGTCATATCATTAAAGGTTTCTCAAATGATTACACATCAGCATTTAAAATGCACTTTTAAACTTTGAGATATTTGGAACGTGTAGAAACCAAAAAGCTACAGAAAAAAAATTAACACACAAAATGGTAGCCTCTTTATCATAACTATATGTAGAAGTTACCGCAATTACTTTTTTGTTATTGAAAAAGAAAGTGATCTGAAATATCTTTCTTTTGCCGCTCCGTAAAGGCAGAGTTCATAAATTTGCCCAGAAGCTAGATTTTCAGTAATACAAAGATACCAAACATCTTTCTTTACTGAACACATACAAGTTTTTAAAAAACATACTTTTCAACTAATTTGATTATGGTTCTTTTCACAATAAGAATTTGTAATACTAGTGTTGGGAATTATTTTTAAAAAACCTGCGAACTTAAAGCAATTGAAGTGCTTTCTTTCTTCTTCAAAGGAAGCTAAACACCGCCACCAGAATTTAAGAGATGGAAGAAACCTACTAGATAACCGCTATGCAGGATTGTTCACTAGATTACATTTTCTAGTGTATTGCTGAGTCTAGTTTTAAAGCCTATTTAAATTACTGAAGTGAAAAATGATGCTCTTTAATTGAAGAAAAATGAAAAAAATCAAGCAAGCAGGTGATTTCTCTAGGATGCCTTACTCCTAAATGATCACAAAATAGCATGTACATTTTGTAAAATAAGACAACGAAGTCACATTCACAGCCTGTCTTAAGAACACATGCGTAGTCCCATTGACTTTAACGGGACTACATGCACAAACGTATTTTCTGATTTGAGGCCTCAATAGGTTTTGACTGGAACAGTAAAACTTTAATAAGAAAGTTATAGATGTAGCCGTAACATTTTGACTGCATGAACCCATTTTTTGACTAAGTATATTCTCCTCTGCATGACATGAATATATTAAATATCATTGTGTGCGCAAGACCTCAGCTAAAGAGATGGAGACAAGGCGGTTTGAATTATATCTTATTGGACCAACTGCTGTTGGTGAAAATAAGAAATCATTCAGGCATATAGCATAGCCAGTAAAAAAATATATACAATGTAAATAATATAATGTAATTTATATGTAAGCTTGAGGAAGGGCCTTGTATGGCCCGAAAGCTTCCTCATTTTCACCAATAGCAGTTGGTTGAATAAAAGTTATCATTCAAATCACTTTGTCTCCATCTCTGTCACTTGGGACCACACATTCTCTGTCACAAGTGGAACTACCTCTACATAGGATCCTGACCCACAATTTGGGAACCTCTGGTATGATGTGCATCTTATAAAATATAGCAAGATGAGAGCTAATTTAGATTTCTTACAAAATTGTTTGGATCATTTTAATTGCACAGTTAACTGTGTAAAACACAGTTAAGTGCACATTAAACACACAATGCATACACTGATATGCATTTACATTTTGTCAGTTTTAGATCCAAAACCCAATAAGTTTTATTGTCAAACTGGTAGGAGATATCCCTTGATTTTCGAGTAGGCATCTGATCTGCTAGGGTTGACGAACGGTTTTGTCTCCCCTCCACAGTGGGGTGTGGAATCAGAGGACTTGCTGACACCAGAGGCATGTCTGCAAAGAGCTCCCTTGCCTAGAGATGCAAATCAGCTGTGTTTTTGCCTCATTCCAGGTCAGTAATTTGAAGCTAGGGTGCTGCCCCTTGGGTGGCAGCTGAAGGGCAACGCAAAAGGGCATTGGCAGTTTTGTGACTGTTTCAGGGCCATTTCATATACTCCCTGTTTCTTTGACTGTCTGCTATACCATTCATCGCATCTTTGCAACATGTTGGCACGCATTTGTCAATCCTTCCCACCTGCAGTAATTTATTTATTTATTTATTTATTTTACAAATTTATATCCCGCCCCCTCCTGCAATGCAGCTCGGGGCGGCTCACAACAGTCAACATCAAACATTAAAATTCATTTAAAAATATAAATATAAAACATATCATATAAAACAGGGCTAGAAACATAATAACCAGATAACTAAATGGGTGGGGGACTAAAATCATCCCTCCCCACCCTCCCTCCCAAAGGCCTGGGCAAACAGCCAGGTCTTACAGTTC
>QEPC01000754.1:2899735-2934676 GCA_003113815.1 Sphenodon punctatus | reverse complement strand
GATCCAGTTGACAACACGTGGCCCTCACAGACCCCAGGACATCCACCACATCGGCCGGCGTCACTTCCCGAAACTCTCCCCACAAAGATGGACCAGACGGGCCCTCCGCCCCCCCGCGCTCTTCCCCTACTGCCACTAGCAGATCAGTAAGTAACTGGTTTGCTTCCATGCATCTCTCTTCCCTTCTCCTCCTTTTCCCCTAAACTCCTTCTCTCCCAACTCCCTCATCGGAATAACATTCTTTCTTCCCACCAACCTCCACCTCCCTATATCTCAGCCCCCAATCCTACTCCCGCCACTGCCCCCTCGCCCCAAACCTTATCTCCACCCCCCATCTCAGCTGCCTCTCTCGCGCTCTCTGGAACCTCTGTTCTTCCATTCAGAAAGCATCATTCATCTATGATCTCTTCCTTTCCTGCTCCCTCCAGCTCCTTGCCCTTACAGAAACATGGATTCTTAACACTGACACTTCTGCTGCCCTCTCCCTTGGCGACCTCTCCTTCACCCACTTGCCACGCTCTGAAGGCTGCGACGGTGGTGTTGGCCTGCTCCTTACCGAATCTTTCCAGTTCCAACCCCTCAGCACTCTTCCCTCTCACGCTCTCTTTTCCTTTGAGGCCAAATACATTTGCCTCTACTCCCCCTGCCACCACCGTGTTACTGTCATCTACTGCCCCCCAGGCTTCCTCTCCTCTTTTTCTCTCTGACTTTGACACATGGCTTACTTTCTTCCTGTCCCACAACAATACTCCCACCCTCTCTTGGGGATTTCAGTATCTATGTGGACACCCCCGACTCTGCTGCTTCCCGCTTCCTCTCACTGATCTCTTCTTCTGGCCTTCACCTGCAGACTGACTGCCCAATGCATGACAGCCACTCCCTTGACCTAGTCTTATCAAAAAACTGTTCTCTCAGATCTCTCCTTTGACACCCTTCCTGTCTTTGATCAAACTTTGTTCTGTGTCTTCCACTCGCCCCCTCCCGCTTCCCCAACCTTCAATTCATCAACCCTCTGGACTTCGCTTCCTCCCTCTCCCCCCTTCTTTCATTTGTCTCCTCTACCCCTGCCCAGACTCTGCTGTCTCTGCCTTCAACTCATCCCTTTCTTCCACCCTTCACTAACTTGCTTCCCTCTCATGCCATCCTATCTGTCACATAAACCCTAATCCTTGGCTCACCCCTACCATCTGCCACCTCTGATCTTGCTCTTGAACAGCAGAGCACCTCTGACGGAAGTCTCATGAGTTTGCTACCTTCCTCCACTTTAAGTTTGCTCTTTCTGCATTTAGCAATGCCCTTTCCCTGGTCCAAGACTGCTATTACTCCACATTAATCAAAACTCACTCCCACAACCCCTGTTGTCTCTTCTCAACATTTGCTTCCCTTCTGAATCCTCCCCGGTTCCTTCCGCAATCTCTCTCTCTGCACATGATCTTCTCTCCTTTTTCAACAAGCTTGGTAACTCCACCTTGCTATTGCTTCTCAGCCATCGCCACCCCCACCCCATTTTCTTCCCTGCTATTCCCCCTCCTGCCTCTTCTCTCTAGCTTCCCTTGATGAGGTCGCATCCTTCCTCTCTACATCCAACCCCTCCACCTGCCTCCTTGACCCCATTCCCTCTCACCTCCTAAAAGCAATTGCCTCCAACCACTGTGCCTTCTCTACTGGGTCATTTCCATTGGTTTTCAAAACACGCCACCATGTCCTTTATCCTTAAGGCGGCCACTCTTGACCCCTCTGACTTTTCCAGCTCTTGCCCCAGTTCGCTCCTATCCGTTGCTTCCAAGCTCCTGGAATGGGCTGTCTACACAAAACGAGCACAATCCAGCTTCATATAAGTCAATGGGAGTTTAGCCATTGACTTCAATAGGAGCTGGATTGTGCTCACGGTCTTGATTTCCTCTCTTCTAATTTCTCCCTTGACCCCCTTCAATTGGGCTTCTGCCCTTTCCACTTGACTGACACTGTGCTCACCAAAAATCACCAATGACCTTCTCTTAGCTAAATCTAAAGGGCTCTACTCCATTCTTGTCCTCCTCAATCTCTCGGTTGCTTTTGACACCACTGACCTTGACCTCCTTTAGGGCTCGCTATGCTCCCTTAGTTTCCCAGGTTCTGTTCTTGACTGGTTCTCGTCATAGCTCTCAAACTGCTCCTTCAAGGTTTCTCTTGCTAGTACTTTCTCTAAGTTGCTTCCCCTCTCTGTGGGAGCTCCCCAAGGCTGTGTCCTGGTCTCAAGAGGCTCTTCTCCCTTTACACACTTTCTCTGGATAAACTCATTGAATCTCACAGCTTCCAGTATCACCTGTATGCTGATGACATGTAAGTCTCTCTTCACTCCTGTGCTCTCCCCCTCCATCCAGTCTCATATCGCTGACCATCTCAGACACCTCTGTTTGGATGTCTCACTGCCACCTCAAGCTTAATACGTCCAAGACTGAACTCCTCATTCCCGCCTCATGCGAAATGTTCCCTTCCTACTTCCCTATCAATTTTCATTGAGGGTGTCACCATCCAGCCTGTCCCTCAAGCACATAGCTAGGGAGTCATCTTTGACTCTTCCCTCTCATTTGGCTGTTGCCAAATCCTGTTGCTTCGCTCTGCATTATATTGCTAAAATCCAACCCTGCCTTACTGTTTCCACCACAAAAAATCTAATCCATGCTCTAATAATCTCTCGCCTTGACTACTGCAACTTCCTCCTTACTGGTTTCCCCTGCTCTGATCTCACCCTCATCTTCATTCAGTGCTCTTGCTGCCAAAGTCATCCACCTTGCCTGTCACTTTGACCACGTCTAGCCCCTCCTCACTGCCCTACACTGATTCTTTTTGGGGGGAACGCATTCAGCACAACTTAGCTCCAGGTCTTCATCTAAAAGGCTCTTCATGGCCTTGATCCCCCATCTCTCACCAGGCTTTTATTCCACAGCACTCCTGCCAGGGACTTCGCTCCTCCTCTAGCCCCACCCTCACCTGCTCATGACTCTTACTCCTCTAAACATCTGTGCCCCTTCTTTCTTGCTGCCCTGCATACCGGGAACTCCCTCTCTAGATACATTCCTTCTGCTCCCTCCCAACTTTCAAATCACCCTTTCCCCCAAAAAACCTACCTCTTCCATCAGGCTTTCCCTAGCTCATCATGAGTGAAACTGCATCTTCTTCCACCCTCACTCAGAATCTCTTCCCTGTTAACTAACTTAAGCACATGTACCTGCATTTTCTGAACCTCATGAATGTATCCTTGTCTCTCCCAATGTTCATCTCTCCCTTAGAATGTAAGACCCATGGGGTAGGGGCCTGTCTATAACTATTAGTTGTACAATGCCAGGTACACTGCTGTCACGAAATAATTAATATTTCATGCTCCTCCCAGGGCAGGTGTTCAATGGGGCAGTGATGGGGTAAGAGAAGCCTTGACAGTTATTAGGGCCTCTATAGAGGAGAGACACAATAACTTTCCTGGACATCACTTTACAGTCACAGGTGCGATTTCACAAGACAAAGAGATTCTTGCTCCCATTGCTTATTTTTGATCTAATTTCTTCTCTCAACAAACAGCTACCTTTTGATGGAGACGACCTGTCTGGTGAAGTGGAACGGAAAAAGGAGATGGGTTTGTAAACGCTTGAAGTGGTTTCAGCGCACACATTCAAGAAAGTGTTTGGTTTTTTTTTTGGGGGGGGGGTGTCTTCTCAAATGCAGTTCACACGTGTGGCACCCACAGGCTAACACAGCCCCCTCCCCGCTCGAAGTGGGGCACACTGCTGCTCCAGCTTTCCAGGGCCCTCCCTGCGCGCTTCTCTTCCCGCAAACGTGTCAAGCGCAAACTCTTCTGCTACCTGCAGCCTCGGAGAGTTGCCGAGTACCTGCTCTTCTCCCCGCAGAAAGGGGCGCGTAGGGAGAAGGGGTTTCAGGCTTCAACAACCTGCCCGGGGAACCCGAAGCCCAAAAAAGGGAAAGGTGCGTGGTGCCGCCGCCGCCAGTGTCAGCTCTCAAAATACCAGCAACTTCACTCCTCCCTCGCTGTTTCCCTGGCCGGCCCTGGCCCCTGTTCCCTCCTGCTGCTGCCGCCGCGCTCTCGCTCGCTCGCTCGCTCTCCCGTGCGGGCTCGCTCACTCTGTCTCCCCTAGTCCCTGCTCCACGCCGCCCCCCCCGCCCCGGCTCTGCCCGCTCCCGGTGACCTTCCTGTTCCTGCTCCTGGCAGCCGCCGCCACCAGCCCCACCGCTCTGCTGCTGCGCTTTGCTCCCCACCTCCGCGACGGCAGGGCCAGACAAGCTTAAAGGGAAGGCGGCGGCAGCACTGAGTGACGGGACAGGAGTGGGGGGCCGGTCCTGGGGCTGATTTTCCCACCTACCATTTTATCACCGGCGCTTTCACCAACTTCACTGCCCAGCGCCGCCGCGGCCTCCCCCTGCGCAGGCGCGAGCCGCCCCCTCCCCTTTAGCCGCCAATCACCGGTCACGCTTCCAGGTAGAGCGGACCTGCCCGACGGCCCCTTCAGCGTCTCTGTGAGAAGAAACGAGTCCCCTCCTCGCGGTCGCCGCCTCGGAGACTCACCGCCAGACAGAGTTGTGTCTGTGCTGCAGCGAACTACATCTCCCATGACGCACCCCCACCAATGGTCCAGGAACTACCTTTCCCATAATGGCCACCGTCAACTGGTAAACCGCGGCTGGGAACTACATCTCCCAGGATGCACAGTCCCGGCGAGTAAGAAAGAAAGCGGCAGAGCACTACATCTCCCAGGATACACTGCGGTGCGAAGCCGTAGTGCGTTCCAAGGGCCGTATTCTTTTACCGAGACGGTTATAGGAAGGTTCGGGGAGTCTGTCTAGTATAGGGCCGTTATTTTTTTTTCCGGGGGGGGGAGGGGGCGTTGAGGCGGTTGTAACAGAGGTCTGGGTGGAGCGTTTGCCGCCGGGTACGTTTGAGGGGAGGGGCCTGCAGGGAGGCCCCTCCCCGCGCGCTTTTGGCTACCGCTGCGGTGACGGCCCCTCCCGCTGCAGGTGAGCAGGCCGCCAGATGGAGGCTGTTGCTGTCGCCGGAGCTCCTGCGGCTGGGTCGGCGCCGGAGACCCAGGCCTGAGGTAGGAGCCGAGCCCTAGCCCCCGAGGGAGGGAAGTGGTCTGGGACTTCCGCAACTTCCCGGTGTCGCTTTCTCTCCGTTCAGCCGGAACGGGGAGCCGCCTCCCGGCTTGAGAGACAGAGAGATTGAGGAAGCGGCGGAACCTCTCTTTCCCCTTCCCCCCTGGGGGGGTGGGTCGGGGTGATTAATACTCGGGTGCCTCCTCGTGGGAGAGACAGCCGGGTATCTCGCCCATTCCCGGTGGAGACTAGCGTGAGCCCTCTTTAACCCCCCCCGCCGCCTTGCCGCGCTGCGAGGCTGCTGCCACCGGGAAAGCGGGCGCAAACTTTTCCAAGGGTTCCAGTGTTCCCAGAGGGCGGAGTTCGAGACAAGCCTTCCTCTCATTGGGACCAACGCGCGTCTCTAGGCAAGAAGCGGGGAGAAACCCGAGCGAGACAGCCAAATCCCTCCCCTTCCACGTACGCACGCACCCACCCAAACAACCGTGCCGTTCCCGACGGGGGGGGGGGAAGCCGGTGAGACACCTCCTCAAAGTTACCCCGCGCGCCTCCTCCAAGCGCTTAACTTGAAAGCCACCTCGGTGGGAGAATCTGTTCTTTTCCCCCCCTGGCTATAGGGACTCCCTTTTTCAGAGCGAGTCGGACTTGGGAAGCACTGACTAGAATGAAATAAAAGTGTTGCTCTTTGTACTTCACATTAGTGTCTGTGGGAAAACTTGTAAAAGCAGCCCGTTTGAGAGTCACCTTTCTCCTTAATGAATTCGTACGTTCCTGTTGGCCTGGAGTTGGAGGCTAAGTTAAGAAAAACTGAGGTGTTTTTTTTTTTAGTTTATTAAAAATCTTAAGTTGCAATTTTAGCAAAGATGTGTTTTACCTTCTGGTACCAAGTTATAAAGCTAGAGGCTGCCCTTGGTTTTGCCATCTTGAAGTGGGAGATTATCTGCCTTATCGCTATGGTATCATCCTGGGGAAAATATACATCTTTTGGTTTCCTATGGAAACGTGTGTGAGGCTGCTCCGTTTCCCCCAGTAACTTTTGAACAAGCAGACGTATTTCAACTTTGATTCCTAAGGCAGAGATTCCCAAACCATGAGTTGGGACACCAAGCAGGGTCATTCTACCTATAAATGGAGTCACAATCCAATTGATATACTTTAACATGTTTTTATCATTGGTATCATAGAATTATATTTATGACTCAAAATGGGGGGGGAGGGGGGTGTCAGACACTGCCCTATGTATAAGAAGTCCCATCAATTTTTTTTTAACAGTAGGTGCACCTGCAGAGGAGATATGGCCCCTTCCTATACCCAAATCCTATTGCACAGTCCTTTTACATCATTGTCTCAGTCAACCAGACTTGACACAGGGCACAGTGACAGGTAAGGCCTTGACATTTTGCAATGATAGGTTTTTTTGGAAATCCGTTCAAGAACTGGGGGGGGAAATGATTATAAATCCGTAATGATTTCCATAATATGGAAATTCACAGCTGAATTATAAAAAAACCGCTGCACTTTAAGTCATGACCTAAAACTTTAAATCCACAGGAAACCTGGTTTCATCAATTTGCATGCTTTCTGCACAGAGCTACTTGTCTGTTTAATGTAAGCAGGTTTTTACTGAATATTGACTTTCTCTTTGTGGATATAATATTATTAAATTCCCTAAAGCAGGGGTGGGGAACCTTTTCAGGCCCAGGAGCCGCATTGTCGGTCCCATATGCCCGGGGACTACATGTTTAAAAATCAATTATAAATTAGACTTAATTAATTAGACTTAATTAATCTGGGTTCCGCCCCGGCTATGGCACTGAGACGGCGTTGGTGGCCTTGGTCAATGATCTCCGCCAGGAGATGGATGCAGGATGTTCAACATTTCTCATCCTGCTAGATCTCTCGGCCGCTTTTGATACCGTGGACCATGGGCTGTTGTTGAGACGGCTGCATGACCTGGGGGCGTCTTGAACGGTTCTGTTAATTCCTCTCTGGGAGAAGCCAGCGGGTGGTGCTGGGGATGAGACATCCCCGCGCTTTATCATGCGGCGTTCTGCAGGGTTCCATTCTGTCTCCATTATTATTTAATGTATATATGCAGCCCTTGTGAGGTCGTGAGAGGGTTCGGGGTGCGGTGTCACCAATATGCTGACGATACTCGGCTGTACCTCTCTTTTTCAACTGACCCAGACCCTGCCGTCTCGTTGCTATCGCAGCGTTTGGAGGCCGTGGCGGAATGGATGTGGCAGAGCAGACAAGCTCAACCCCGATAAGACGGAGGTGATGTTGGTGGGGAGAGCAAGGGAGGTAGTGGCCCCCCTGATTGGGAGGGGGGGGGTTGCCCTCCTATAGCTCAGCAGGTCTGGAGTCGGGGTGGTGCTGGATGCGGATCTCCGCCTGGAGCGGCAGGTGGAGTTATTCACGAAGGCTGCCTTCTGCCAGTTGCATCTGGTGCGGAGGCTGCAGCCGTATGTCTCCGCCCCAGAACTGGCCTCCCTCATCCATGCCTTCGTCACCTCAAGGCTGGACTACTGCAACGCGCTCTACGTGGGGCTTCCCTTGTTCCTGGTTCGGAGGCTGCAGCTAGTGCAAAATGCGGCGGCCCGCCTCCTTTCGGGGACGGGTCGCTGGGAGCACATAACATCTGTGCTCCGGACTCTGCACTGGTTGCCAATAGCGTGCCGAGCCAGGTTCAAGGTTTTGGTGTTGATCTACAAGGCCCTTCACGGTCTGGGCCCCTCGTACCTCAGGGACCGCCTCACCCTCCGCGCCTCAGAGCGGCTCCTTCGGTCTGCCGGGGGTGCCTTCTTGGAGGCCCCCCGCGTTAAGCAGGGGACCACGATGGAGAGGGCATTCTCGGTGGCCGGACTGCGCTTTTGGAACTCCCTCCCGGAGGAAGCTCACCTGGCCCCCAGCCTTTTGACATTCCGGCAAAGTTGTAAAACCTGGCTGTTTGCCCAGACCTTTGGTGGTGGTGGTGGTGGGGTTTAGAGGATTTTATGTCCCCTACCCTATTTGTTTTATTGAGTTCCTGGGCCCTGTTTTATATTTTGTATTGCATTTTGATATGTTTTAACTGTTTTTAGATATATTTTACATGTGATCGTTTTTATTGTTGTAAGCTGGCCCAAGCTGTTTTAGGAGGGGCGGGGTAAAAATTAAATAAATAAATAAATAAATAAATAAAATGAATAAATAAGACTAGTGCATTAGGGAAACACACACACATTAATTCTCTCGCATACTCTCCTCTTACATGCACGCGCGCACACATTCAGTTCTCACATATACACATTCAAATGCACAGATTCGCACACTCACCTTCAAACACACACACACACACACTCATTGAGACAAACTTGCACTGACTCATTCAAACAAACAAACTTCCACTCATACACATACATGCTGAATCATTCAAACTTACACACACACGGGGGAGGGGGGGGGGTCAGCCCCCTGCTTGCGTGCTGCCTGCTGCTGCCCGGCCTCAAGCTGTTTTGGAGGTCCCACTCAGTGTGCGCCTCTCCAGGCACATGTGCATGCCAGGACCTGCTATTCCCTGAATCTGGTATGCTGAGACTACATTCCCAGAATTCCAGATTAAGGAAATGGTTGGTCCTGGTGTGTGCACACGCCCAGAGAGGCACACAATGGGGCATCTGCAATTGCTGTGCCACTTGTGAGTCTGAGGGAAAGGTGTGCGGCCTGGGAAGCCCGCCTGGGCCCCAGCGAGTCGGGCACTGGGCTGCACATCATTGAGTCAGGATGGCAGGCCGGTGGACCGAAGAAGATCACCCCGCGGGCTGGAAGTGGCCTGTGGGCCAGGGGTTCCCCACCCCTGCCCTAAAGGATCAGAAACTATTAGCATATTTTTCTGGTCTTCACAAGCACAGCTCAACAGCTAATGGGTGTTCTTAAACGAGCAGGGCGATTGTGGGGGGAGGGAGGGTGTCTCTGGCTTCCAGGTGGTACTGCTGCAGAACACCCATGTAGGTGAAGTGAGTGAGGACTCGGAGTACTTCAAATAGGTGACTCCCAGCGTAGCTTCCCTGACCATGAAAGTGGCCACCATACATTTAGCTGGCCCTGCACAGAGCCACTCCAGATCTCCCGGCAGTTCTGTGTGTGCGCCATGAGTGGGTGCTCTGGGGCTCACAGGAGTGTGCATCCGGCTGCTCCACCTTCAGATGAGCAGTCAGCTCTGTGGTCTTGGGTGGCCATGCAGGGTAGCATCTTGTTTGAAAACATCCAATGTTGCTGCCAGTTATAGTGTGCTGCTGGGTTGGCCACTGAAGGTTTCACCCTATAAAATTGGTTAAAATGGGATTCCAACAGGTAAGTCCGGAGACACTGAATTTGGACTAAACGTTTATCTGAAGCCTCTGTTTCTGATGGTCAAGTATTGTCTTGGCTGAAATCGGCAAATAGTCCTTTCCTGGTCTCTCGGCCAAGGACAGACCTTCTCAGGTTCACCCCTTCTCGAGAAAGGGAAACATGTTGCTAAAACAGAACCGTTTCTGGGTAGCTCTTATGACTGGACGTTAATGGAACTACTTGTACAAAAAAAGTTATCTGCAATTAGTTTTGCAAAATCAGAGCCATAGTTTCTCCTAATCAAAATTACACAACACTTTTTGCCCATTAGAGAGTTTATTGTAGTTAGTGTTTCAAGGTCCTCCTTAAAAAAGAATGGCTATGAGATTATTTAATTTTAATTGTATATATTACGAAATAGGTTTAAGAATTATCTTACTTTCTGATTTAGGTGTTCTCACCAGAAACTTATATAAAATTATAAGGAGAGATGACTGACTTAGTCATGGTTAAAGAACGCATAGCCTTTCAGTTTGTCTGGTTGAACTTAGTAGTGTCATAAGCACAACTTGACATTTCTCCCTCCCCCGCCCCCCCTTCATGTGAGTGGGAGCTTCTTGGAGCATGGATTACATTTGTGTTTGCAGTATGTCTAGCATGTAATAGGTGATATAAAAATAAAACTAGCAGTATACTTCAGAGCTTTGTAAAAATAAAAGATAACTTGTGGATGTTTAAAATAAAGGTTTAAATTTCACAAATGGCTTGTGAAACATACCAGTAATGACAATAACGTACTGTACAGTAATGACGAAGTACATGACAGTAATTAAGCTATTAGCTTGTGTTTGAGAGAGTTGGAAAAAAACACCAAAAACATGAGAGAGTTAAAGTGGATGTACTGTGGTACTGCTACATTTTTCAGCTTGATAGACTTAGATACATTTTGGAGAGCAAGCTGTTGTTAAGGCAAAATGGTTTCTGGGTAGCTATTGATTCAAGGAGAATACAGGTTGCTCTGCTAACAGGAATTGCAGAGTTGCAGGAGGGTGCGGGATATAAATGTTTTGTAAATAAATAAATGTAGTCTGTTTGGTTTGTGTGTGTTTTAGGTTTGATCCGGCAGCCCCATAGTAAGCTGTCTACCAGCTAATTTATACTGTGTGAATTTGAAATACAAAGAGCTTGCAGCAGACAGATTTGGACTTTCCAACTACTAATAAAACGTGGACAATCACGGCAACTGGATTTATTTCCCTATCAATGTTTTCCCTGCTTTGCTACCAGTTAGTGAATGCTGCAGAACATGAGGATGTAGTAAAGCATGCAATAAAGCTGCATCGGGGGAAAGGAGCTGCTGCCACTCAGAGAAAACAGTGGTTTTTGGAAAACTGTAGAAAGCTATCGGGACTCCTTCGTCAAAAGAACGTGGTGCTTAACAAACTAAAAAATGCAATAAGAGCAGTGGAGAAGGACTCGGGTCTGTCAAACGTAGAGAAAATTTTTCAGGTGCACACATTTGAAATTTTTCAGAAAGAGCTGAATGAAAGTGAAAATTCAGTCTTTCAGGCAATCCATGGACTCCAAAGAGCCCTTCAAGGAGATTACAAAGATGTTGTGAACATGAAAGAAAGTAGTAGGCAGAGATTGGAAGCCTTGAGAGATGCTGCAATAAAGGTTAGTTCTCAGAGGTGAGGTGTTGCAGGAGACGAGGAGCTGTGGAGTGGTTCTCCAGGAGGATGGAGGCTTTAACCAGCTCTCAACTCAAAATATCTGTTTTCAAATTAACTGTATTTCTAGCTGCGCATAGTTGATTTTTTAATTATTTTTTATTTGTTAAAAACTCACACTGCTGTGTTGTGTGATGATTCAATTTTGTGGTCAGTGTTCTTTTTGTGTGTTGTGCCATGCATTGACTATGGGATTTTTTCATAGTGCTCTAGTACTGAGGGCAGATTTTCTCTGTCCCTAAAACAGAGTATGGCAATTATGGATATTTGGTGTGCAGTAAATTCACTTCTGATGCCAGAACTAGATAGGATGTTAAAAATACTTGCCTCTCCTTAGAATGTTTTTGTGGTTGTAGGAGTCATTATGAAACTGACATTTTTAACAGTTTCATGCTGCCAGTAAAGTTCTAAAAAGATTAATTAAATTGTTAAGAATAACTTTCATTTCACTCTTTATTTGTTGAAAGAAGTACAAGCAACAGCAGAGGTAGTGGAATTATCTGTCTAATGCATCAGGAATATATCCGTTAATTGGCTTACGCTATCCTCTCATTATAAACTTATTTTTGCCACTGCCACTCAGTCAACTCTGAGCTATAACAAAATAGAAACTGATTTGATCACCTAGCACTGCATTGAAGAATTAATGACTAAACTTGTTTTCTTAGAATTGTGATAGCAAAAAAACTAAAGGTATTTCCTAGCCAGAACAGTTGTTTGATAGTGTTCCTCATCAGTCTAGCATTTTATTGTTTGTTCGATATATTGAGTTAATTGATGTGCCTTTTCACATAACAAATCTCAGCAGGCATTGTGAGACTACTCTTTCAAATCCCCATGTGAGTATTTTCACAATATTTTGTTTGTAATTCTAATTGTTCTTTTCTCTGAAAGTAGAGCAGATAAACTTAAGTAAAATGGAATGTTGGTCCTATGAGTTGATCATAGAATTTTTTTTTCTTAAATTCTCTAAAAATTTAACAGGAGGAAACGGAGTACGTTGAACTTCTAGCAGCAGAAAAGCATCAAGCTGAAGCCCTCAAAAACATACAACATCAAAACAAAAGCTTGTCCATACTTGATGAAATTCTTGAAGATGTTAGGAAAGCAGCTGATAGGCTGGAAGAGGAAATAGAAGAACACGCATTTGATGACAACAAGTCAGTAAGTGTTGTTCTACAGGGTCTTCACAAAAAGAAGCAACCATTTTCCTGGCATTTTTTTTCTAAAGTTAGATATCTGTAGTACTGTATCTGATACCACTGTGTGCAGGAATGTTGGGAGTTTAGAATTCTAAATGAGTTTAGAATCCGTACTATTCCCGTAGTTACCGTAGTGACCAAAATGGCGTACAGCATAGAACAGTTGCCCCATAGAACAATGGTTGCATCTTTTTGTTAAGACCCTGTAGAAATCACTTTGTTCTTACTCTGTATTAAGCTTTAGATTGACTAAATCAATGGTTATAGTTGTTAAATTAGTGGTTATAATTTTAACTGCAACTTTAAATGGGCTGCATTATGTAATTTTTCTGCATAAATATGTAATTTGTGAACTAGAGGAGTTCTGTAAATGCTTCAAAATAGTACATTAGTCGATGGCACGTATGAAAAGAAGCATATGAGGTTAAATGCTGTTACCACTTGTTGGAATGTTAATTCAAATTCCTCTCTGCAATTAGACAGAAACAGTACTCTTCCTAGTGTACAATGTTTGGCTGCTTGCCTACGTTAACTTCACCGGCGATTCTCCCGACAGCAAATCTCTCAGCTGGGAATCTTACAGCGAGCTGTGCACATGGTTGTGGGATTAAAAGCATATTCAGCTGCGTCATGCGGCTTTATTTCTTGCAAATGACAGGGCTGGATTTTTAGCCCTGTCATTCATAAGGAAAAAAGCTGCATGATGCAGCTGAATATGCTTTTAACCTCACACCCACGTACACAGCTCGCAGTAAGATTCCCAGCTGGGAGATTTGCCGCCGGAAGAATCACCGCTGAAAGTAACATGGGCAAGCAGCCTTAGTATGTGTGTAATCCAGGAAGGTAATTTTGGATTCTTTCAGTGTTAGGGAAGAGGCAAGTAGTGAAAAGTTAAGCATGGAGAATAACTTCATTACTCCTAGAAGTGTCACCTATAAAAACTGCATATGTACATAAACCTTGTAGAAAACTAATGTAGAAGAAAAAAGAGATTTCACTGACCATAAAATATTTAATTTGAAAAGCCCATTTACTCTAGACTTTGATCTAGTAAAGCTCTATCTTTTGTGAAGTTTATTTCACTAAGGTCCAGAGAGAACCTCGAGCAATTCGACTAGTCTCTTTGCCTTTTAAACTAGGGATTGAATATTGAATTTTCTATTGAGATATGTATGCTTTTTCCTTCCAGATGAGAGGTGTTAATTTTGAAGCTGTTCTAAGAGTGGAAGAGGATGAAGCAGACTCCAAAAGAAATATTTCAAAAAGAGAAGTGGAAGATGACTTGGGTCTTAGTATGCTTATTGATTCCCAAAATAATCAGTACATACTTACAAAGCCCAGGGATTCAACCATCCCTCGTGCTGATCACCATTTTATAAAGGCAAGTTATAAATAGAATTGTTACTTTGTTGTCGACTGGAGAGGTCTTAAAATTCCTCCTCCCTTCCTGTGAAGAGTCGGACTAACTGTTGCAACATAGGGCACTTTCACACATCATGCAGCTTGAAATTGCAGAAAGCACCATGCTTGTACAGTTGTATCTTGCGATAAACCTGTGGTTATCCAGGGCAGCTTTTCAAATGTTTACCACAGGGTTGTCATGTGATACGTTTCAAGTGTCATGAAGCACCTGTTGAAACTATGCGGTGCCTTCTGTACTGTCTCAAGCCTCATTTCTGTGATTGCTGAAAGCACACTTAGGGTGTTTTCAGACATCATGTTTCCCAGTAGTACAGCTAGTGACACTGACAGTGGAAGGGAATGTGACAGTGTGGCGGCAGCAGCAACTGCTGCTGAAGGATTCAAAACAATGGAGACTCTCATTTTCCTAGTATAGTGATCCTACTTGAGATTGGGACCCATAGTTTGGGATCTTTTGGCTTTCGATCTGTCAGGCCCCTGGGCAGTCGAGCGAGGGGGACAAGATTCAATGTGTGTCCTAGGCTGTTTTTATATGAGACATGCCCATACAGGTCCACCCATCCCTCATCCATCCGAGTGCCCGTCTGAAGGCATCATGGGTGTGCACGGCTCCTGTGACCCATGCACGGAGCATCGGGGGAAAATCTGGGATGTTCCGTGTGGGGACAGAGGCGTACACCTACCCCGGCCAGTTTGATTCTCTCTCCCTTCCCCTCCCCCCAAACGTGCGTGAGCGTTCTATGCGCGCACATGGATCTGCCCCCCCCAGCTGTGCGTGTTTTAAAACGGCCCTAGTCTTCAGCTAGCTAAACCTTCACAGCAGACTGTATGTAGCAAAAGTCCTCTGTGTCTGTGTCCAGTGGGAAAACTGTTCGAGAGAATGCATGTGTTTTGTGTAAGATCAAATCCAAGTGGTATCTGTAAATTGTGCATTCTTGATACCAGTTTAGAAGTTCCCCCCATTAGTCTTTCAGAACAATCTGTTTTAAAATATTTGTTCCTTTAGCTTTCTTATTCCAATCCAATACATTATTGTGTTGACCATATGGTCTTTACAATTAAAACAAAACCAAAATAGGATTCTCAAGTCTTGTTGGGTTCCCCAACTGTTTTTAAAAAAACCATTAACTAAATTTCATAGTTACTCCCAACATACAAATATAAGTGCAGACAACAAAAGTCTTTAGCCATAAGTGATCTGAAGGCTCAGCAATCTAAGGATGTTTAACTTTAACTTTAATTCTGTGCCTATGCACCATTAGCGCATGAGCAATATTTGCCACCCTTTTGTTAATATAGCCATCAGGATTTGCCAGCAAAAATAATAATTTTGTACTGGAAATCCCAGAAAGACCAATCTTGAAACAAAGGCCCAAGTAGTCTCTCTAACATTCAGTGAGAGGGGGCACACAAATAAATAATGCGGGAGGTCTTCCGTTTTTCCAGTATTACATAGACAAAAATTGCAATTTATGGAGAATGTTCTCATACCTGCCCTCCAATATGGTTGTGGGCATCATTTGAAAGCAAAGTAGTGTAAAAGCTCCATTTACCAAATAGAATATACTTTCCTTCCAAGTGAAATTATGATCTGAAGACATCATTTCAGCCCAACAAAGCTTTGGTAACCTCTCACTTGTCATAGCCATGATTCGCGGCCAGTAAGAGATCGATCTCAATAGTGCCTTCGCTTCTACCGGCAAAATGCCTATTTCGGCTTTAAGCATACACAGATGTACTAGGTGGAACTGCAAGTATAGTTCTTATTAATCTATTTTGAGATGCTTCTAAAACAGACTTAACAAATAAACCCCAGATCTCTGCTCCATAAAGGGCTTGGGAGAGTATTTTATCTCCAGCAATTTCACAGCAGGATGAAAGAGCCTGCCACCATCTGTCTGCCAGAATTTTAATACCCCACAGGTTGTTTGAGCAAGTTTTAAATTTAAAGCGTTAAAATGCTCTGTCCAAATAACTGTAGGAAAATAACAGTCCTAGATATTTATAGGATCTAACCTGTTCCAAGGTGGCAGAGTCCAAACTCCACCTTTTGCGCTCCCATTTTTTTAGCAAAGATCGTGACTTCAGATTGGTGGTCATTTATTTGCAAATGATTTTCTCTGGAATAAGTCCCCAGAGAGGTTAATTGTCTTTGCACGCCAATTTCAGTCGTGGACAATAAAATCATATCTATATAAAGTAGGATACTCAGTTTCCTACCATAAAAGGATACTGGGTAAAAATGGCTCTTATTAATATTGGACTTGTCTTCCAGCTGCCACCCTACATTTGGCTTATTTGCATGTGAAGTTGCAAGAGAAGCTTAAAGCCATGGCTATAGTTAACTTGAGAAGGCTATCTTGATTGCAGATTCTCTTTCATGGGCAAGTGTTTTCTATAGCCCTTTATACACAGGCTGCACTGGCAGGGTGGTCAGTGTGCGGTGGGGACAGGTGTACATGGGCGCACACCTATCTGCACCCATCTTCCATGCATGGAGCAACCTGTTGTCTTGCCAGCTGAGCCATGTGTGGGTGATGGGCAGAGGTGGGCGGGCATGTGTGTTGTGTAGGAGCATGCACACCCATCTGCCACCACGGCTGTACACCTGGGACTCACCCATGTGCATGTGTGAGTGCTGCCCATGTAAAAACATAGTTTCCAAGGAAGCTAATATGAATAAATCTTCCTTTAGAAGATTCAAAGATATGCATGTGTTCCGCAAGAGGAAGGAGATGATGGGAGCACTTGGATTAGTCCAAGAACCCAACACAAAGAAGAAAAGGGGAAAGGGGTAACCTATGCACATTATTGAATATTTATTAATGAACCAATAAAACACTGGTATACTAAATGTAAAAATAAATACAAAAAATACCATCTATCAAGCAATATAAAACACCATATAAATGAAAGAGCCAGCTTGCACAACAATCATATAAAAATGAATGAGACCCATAACTCAGCTGGTTCACAGCAAAAACAAATTGCTCAGATGCGTTTCGGGGTTACCCAAATCCCCTTTCCCAGTGGGTAATACACAAAATAATATTAGCGTGCCACGTCACTACTTTCAGAAATGGCAAAAGTTGGCTGTGGAAGAGAAAAGGAGGGGGGAGCAATCACTATTTGCATAGTATGCATGGACAATGCCATAGTTCCCAAATGAATCCCAGTAGAACAGCTAAATACAATGTGTTACAATTGCCATAATGTTTGTTCTTACCCTTATCCAGCCATTCAATAAAAAATCTCTGCGGTGGCCGAAGAGAAAAGAATTCTTAATATGCAACTATCTCCTTTTAAAGCTGGAGACAAAGAACAATTCAGGCAGTTATTGGATCCACTATCAAGGGTAACTAAAAACAATAATAAAACTCCCCTTTCTCCTCCATAGTCCACAGAAAGCACCTACCTTACAATGAGCTTAGAGAAAAACAGTTTCATTAACTGCTACATGATGTACAACAATGATGGTGTCTCCTCTCCCATACTCTGATATAAACTCCCATGGTCTTAATCAGTGTCCACCTGCAGCGCACACATCCCACACAGGTGATGGCCATGATGTAACCAATCCAAGTTCTAGGTGGAGTCGTATCTCCTAATTCCCAGCAGTATCCAAAGGAATACACTACACAATTCAAATATGTTCCAGGTGATTGGGAATCATGGGAGTTTATATCAGAGTGTGGGAGAGATGACACCACCATTGTTCTGCATGTAGCATTTATTAAAATATTTTAAATATTTTAATGAAACTGTTTTACCTCTACAGCCAACATTTGCCCTTTCTGCAAAAAATGTGACATGCTAATATCATTATTTTGTGCATTACTCATTGATAAAGGGGGTTTGAGTACCCTTGAAATGCATCTGGGCAATTTAATTGTTTTTGCTGTGAACCAGCTGGGTTATGGTTCTCATATTCATTTTTATATTAATGTGCCAGCTGGCTCTGGTTTTTTTTTTAACCATTTATATAATGCTCTTATATTGCTTGATAGATGGTATTTTTTGTATTTGTTTTTACATTTAGTATACCAATATTTTATTGGTTCATTAATAAATATTCAATATTGTGAGTAGGTTACCCCTTTCCCCTTCTTTTTTTCTTTGTGTTGGGTCCTTGAACTGTGTCATTGGAGAAAGGGATCTTACTGAACACCAGGATACTTTTCTGTTTTTAACACTTGGATTAGCTCTGTCTTGGTTCTGAGATGCATGGGTTTGTGCTTTGAGTACTTTCCATTTAATATGTGCTCTTATATTTCATTTTTATCTATTGTAACTATTTTGTGGCTAAATGCTAAATAAATTGCTTTTTCATTTCAAAATGGGTTATTTCTGATTCATTTAAAACGTATACCTTAGGTTTAGTGCTTAACTCCTCCCCCCCCCCCCCGGTTTGTCGTAGGGAAGCCTGCTATGCAGATGTCAATAACGAAGGATTACCAGTTCCCCAGCCCACAGAGTCCAAACTTTTGACATAATTTGATTAATTTTATGCCTGACCCATGTGATGAGATCAACATTCCAGACTCCTTCATCTATGTAAACTCTGTGTGTGTTTTCTAAAGGGCCTCAATTTCTGTATAAATTCAGTTTTGGAATTTGTAAAATTTGATTTTTCCCTTTTTATGTTGGCCTCTTGAGTAATTTTAATGAGATATGGATAAGGTAAAGGAGGATAGACTTGCAGTTAATACAGAGGACTAGTCAAGCCTGGCCAGAATTTGTGTAAGAATTCCTGTGTGGCCTTGGGTGAGTCACTAAAACTCTGTGCTTCATTTGTAATGTGATGGTGATAATACAGCAATAAGGGTAATGAGATTAATTTCATCAGTGTTTGAAAAGTGTTCTGCATATGGAAAGAAGAGCAGAATTTTAGTGTTCCAGGGTCACTAAACCCTGGATGTTTTGGGGGGAAAAATGTTTCCCCTTATTTTGACATTTCTTTGTAATTTCTAACTGATCAATGTTTATATATTAGGACATTGTGACCATAGGAATGTTATCTTTGCCATGTGGCTGGCTGTGCACAACGATAGGATTGCCAACAATGTTTGGGTATATCATCTGTGGAGTACTCTTGGGACCCTCTGGACTAAACAGCATTAAGGTATGAGGACAAGATTTTGGAATAATTCAACCTTTTGGGGGGCTGGGGGGGGGGAAGGAGGTGGTGAGAAGAGAAGGAAGGTAGTATGACAGAATTAAGTGAACTTTAACAACATAGGATTTTGAAAGCATATTTAAAAATTGGGTTTAATGAACTTTGATATGGTATCGTGTTTATCTCATCCTTAGGCTAGTTGTTACTACAGTGGCAATTAATGAGGGCAAGGGGCTTTAACATCTTTGACTCAATGTGTGAAGCTCTCTACAGACTCTGGCAAACATAAATGCATCAATTACAAGTGGATTATATTTAGAAGATATTTCTTTACAACCATGAAGGCTAGAATGTTTTTTTTTATACAAATCTAGATTCTGCACCAACTAACTTTTTGTAGATCACAAATACATCAGTTGGTCCAGATTTAGTCTGTGGACCATTTGTTTCACACTGCAGACCCAGTGGTGTGCAATAGTTAGGCCTGCATGACTGCATCTTGGTCTTCGGTTTAGTACCACCTTTGGATTTTTGTACCTTTTTAGTTGAGAAGATATCCATAAAAATTGCAACTAAGTCTAATAACTGTTCTAGGATCAAAAACCCTATGGTTTGAGAGGAGCTAAGGCTCTTAGAAATTCACTCGTGCTCCAAAAAGCATGGAAATTGTAAGTTAAGGCTCCTGCCATAACATCCGTGCCATGTAAGCATTAAAGACGTTGTACAGCTTCGTGTATTGTGCTTGCTCCATGCACCCACATTTTCCCTTGGTCTTTCAGCCTCAATCCTTTTCGTTCGTAGGTTGGGGGCAAAGTTGAAGCCGAGGACAGCTAGCTCCTCCATGCCCTGTCATTATAAACTTGATCACTGTCTTCACCGTAGCCACAATTTCTCCTTCATTTATAGCTCCCCTCTTAGGCAGCAGCTGTCCCCTAAACCATGTCCCTGAATATACACCACCCATGTGTAATCCTTGCTCCCCCTCTTTCCCCCCCCCATACACTCTCCCAGAATCTGGCTGCCTGTAACTCGTATACACACTGTTCCCCACCCCTTGCTGCCCCCTGTCTTGTCTGTACATCCTGTACCAATTAACCTTCTTCCCCACTATATGCACTCGCCCACTTTTTGGATGTCCCATTGTCCCCAACCCAACTGAAAGTACATACATACATTTTCAACTTGTGTGTATCCACTTAAGACTAAGGCCCTTTGGTCTTTGAACATTATAATGTATATTTTGTATTTTATATTACTTTTGTAATGAATTTTGTTATGACCAATGGCCAAACAATAAAAGTTTACTACTACTACATTTTTGTCTCCGCCCATGGCTGTCCCCCAAACCTTGTACTTGAATACAGATTACCCATCTCTCAGCATTCTCCTCCCATATTATACCCCCTCATCATCGAGATACCCCTTCCCCATGCAAACACTGTTCCACACTTCTGCCTGTTTTCAAACCTTGTAAGTAAATATACAGGCTTGTCCCCGAGTCTACACCGCTCCCAACGGCTGTCTGCCCATTGCCGATACGTACACTAATCCGCACCCTTACTTGCTCCCCAGGTTCATCAATGCGTATACATCACACATTTCTCAACATTGTCCTTCATAAACACTCTACCGGCACTTGGCTGTTCCCTCCCCATACAGACACTTTCCCCTGCTGCCTTGCTGCCTCAGTTTTTCTTCATGTACACATACCGCATCCATCAACCTTGTTTCGCCCATATAGCCCCCCAATACTCGGCTGTCCTGTTCTCCCCAACACACATGAAAGCCTTTAGGGAAAGGATTGGGTCGGCCCTCCTCTTGTCCCTAGCTTCAGTGTTGCCCCCAAGCTGCAGAGGAAGAGAATTGGAGCTGAAAGATCAAGGTAAAGTGTGGGTGCATGGTGCCCAAGTTGTAAGTGAGCGCAATAAGCGAGACGGTACATTTTTCCTGCTTACATGGTACAGAATTTTCATGCTTGTTGGAGCATGAGTGAATTTATAAGAACCTCAACTCCTTTCTTAAACAGCAGGATGTTTGATCCTAGAATTTTCCTGTTTTTTAAAAAGAAGAATGCATTAAATTCTCTCTGCTGCTGCAGTACCAACTTGAGTTTGATTGGCAGCCAACTAGCCAGTTTCCCTTTCAGTCCAAACTTTGTCAGTTTCACCAGTGAGGTCCTTCTCTCTCTCTCTTCTCCTCTCCACCCCCCCTCCCCCCAAGCAATTTTGTTTGTTTCACTTGCAGGGGGAGAAGGGACTGGGGGGGGGAGCAATATTGCTTCAATACTGCAAGGATTATGGCATTCCCCTTGCAGCCATAAACTTTGTCCATTACGTGCCTAAAGGAATTCTGTCCAACTCACTTTAAATTCCTCAGTGCACATAACTACAGAGTCTTTCTCTTCACTGTATCCCTTAACCAGAAGGGGAAAAGTAAGGCAGCTACAGAGAAGAAATGGAAAGATGGAGAAGGTGGATGGATCCTTGCATTCATCAGCTTTCCATCATTTCAGCTGCTCCTGGTGGCATCCTACCCATGGTCCCACTCAGTTCCTCATTGCTCCAGCTGCTTCCAATGTCCTTGTCATTCTACCCAGCTTCCTTGTCATTTCATCCCCTCCCAATGGACTCTTGCCTGTCATTCTACCCTGCCCCATCATTTCAGCTGCTCCCAGTGACCTCATACCTGTCATTCCACCCAGTCTGTTTTCCCTTTCCCTGAGCCCAAGCCTGCCTGCTGTTTTTCTCCTGGCACCTCCCAGCTTTGGAAAAGCCCTACGCTTTCCTTGCCACACACTAATGGGGTGTTCCACAAATTCTAAGTCACCTGAATTGGGAGGTTTGAGCAAAGCAAGATTGGAGTTGCTGCCATTACATATGTCGAAGGCTCAGGGAAAGGGCAGAATCTACAGCCCTGTTTTCCTTAAAACAACAAGAATGCACTGGCTGCCTATTTACCCCTTCATCCCCTGCACCAAACCCAACTTAGTAATTAAAAGCCAATTCAGGGGGCTTGGAATTTATGAAATGCTTGTTAGTGCATGGCAAGGATTGGGTAAGGCTTTTTCAAAGCTGAGAGGTGCCAGGAGGAAAATGGGAGGTAGGATTCGGCTCAGGGAAAGGAAGAAGGGGGTACTGGGTGGATTGATGGGTGCAAATTCATTGGGAGCAACTGTGAAATGAAGGGGGCAGGGTTCTGGGTCTAGGATCATAGAAGTAACATAGGCAGCCTCACAGTCTGCAAGTGCCAAGCAGAGAACTCGCACCCCACAGAGCTTTCTCCAAGTGTGCCCCATAGAGCCCCCTCCCCCACAACCCCATTGTACACTCACAGAGCATTCTGGGGGATGCAGCCCCTTGCCCTCTACCAGGCAGCCTATGGGAAATTTGGGGATGCTTCCCAAGGAGCTCAGGTGCAAAGTGCAGGGGCTGCATCCCACCAGCAGCCCAAGCCGTGTCCCAAGCAGCAGTTGCAACTTCTAAACCAGCAGCTTTGTTCCCCTCTTTGGGCAAGTTCCATGCTGTAGCGAGCTGCGCTGACAGACACTGCAAAGTGGACCTTGGGACCAGTAATGGTTCATCTCAGCCCAGCCTTCTCACTTGCTGCCTTCACAAGCGTTGGGCACTCTGTCAAACTCCAGAAATCTTGACATAACTTAAGAACCTGACTCACTTCATTGGATTACATGGGAAGTTCAGAACGTAGCTTGGAAAGTACACAACCAATTTTCAAAACTAAATGTCTCAAATGAACTAGAATGCACACTCCTACATCTACAGTTGAGTGTAACATGGCATAGCAGATGTAATGCTAGAAGGGCGCTATTATAGTTAGCAGGTTATAGCATGCTGAATGTACTTTTGTTTTTCAGTCAATTGTACAGGTGGAGACACTAGGAGAGTTTGGTGTATTCTTCACCCTGTTTCTAGTTGGTCTGGAGTTTTCCCCTGAAAGGCTAAGAAAGGTATTTATATAAAAACATTCTGCTCTATAGCATCTTATTTGTAGCATTGAAGAAGTTCTCAACTGTACTTCAATATTTCAGAGTCTGTACAGTATAACTTAATGTAGTGGGACCAACACTTTTTAATATTTAAATAATATCTGTTCTCCCTCACCTATCTCTTTACTGCCAGGACTCAAAGAAAGGATGGAATGAGATGTTATGTAGTACATGTTTTTGTTTTGTTTTTTAAAAACTGGACTCTGAAATGGCTTCCAGGAGTTAAGTCCCTTGTTAAGATTTATGAGCTGAGCTTCACTTTGATATCAAATCCAATTGTTGAGGTATAAAAATTCACAACAATGCAATGCAAAGACTCTCGCAAAGAAAAGTTAATGTGATAGAAAAAATTTAAAGATTAACATTGTAATTTGGGAACAGAACTAAAACCAAGTTTAGGAAGTGAAGTTAAACAAATTGTTTTGTAATGTTGAACATATTGCTGCAGAATACAAACATTAAAACTAGTTGAAAGAAATATGTAATTCATGGCTTAGATCACAAGACCCATGCATGGAAAACTATACCAGTATTTTATTTTAATGCTGAGAAACTGCATCCAGTCCAGCTGCTCATAATTCATAGAAGTTAGAGTTGAAGGCATTAACCATCTATTATATATTTTGCGTTGTGTGATTTGTTTAGGATGAGAGATATTTTCTTCAGATTAGATTGAAACCATTTAGAGGACTGGATTTACTTTTAAACAAGCTCCAGTACTATAGATATTCTGTTTAAATGAGAAAGCCTTGTGTGCATTTTACTGGCCAATGTATGAATGGCTAAGAACATAAGTTTCATGCTGGGTCAGATGCAGCGGTTCATTGAACCCAACAGCGTGTCTCTGATGGCGACTATTCTCAATCACTTTGGAGAAGTACACAAGAGGTCATAATGCAGTGATCTATTCCCTGCTGTTCACTTGCAACTCCTTGCAGTCCTTCAGCCTACTTGGCTAATAGCTATTAAAGGATTAATTAATAGCCATTAATGTGCGGGCTTCTAGCCTCTTAGTTTTTTTCATTGCTGCTTCATCAATTCCTTCCAGTTTGTCTGTTTCTGGTAACCAGTTTTCCAGAAATGAGCTTATTCTACTAGATGCTATCTAGTGGAGGGCTGTTATTTCTGAGAGATTGATCTCTATTGCTAAATTTCAGTAAAATGAAAACCTATGAATCTAAAATACGCATCAAAGAGAAAATAGCACTCTGGCTGCACTATACAAATCTCGGTGCATATTATCCTTAAGGTGTGGAAGATATCTTTGCAAGGACCATGTTACATGACACTTCTGATGATTGCAGTTGGCTTATTGTGGGGACGCTTACTACAGATTAGACCAACACAGAGCGTCTTCATTTCTACTTGTTTATCGTTATCAAGCACGCCCTTGGTATCCAGGTTCCTTGCAGGTAGTGCTCGAGGAGATAAAGAAGGTAGGTGCAGTTTACATCTGGATTGCCCCAAAGTCAGCACTACTTAGTTAAATACTTAAGGTAAATCAACAAATTAAGGCTACCGTTAAGTCTGTTTATTTTTTTATTTTTAAAATTTTTATGCTGCCCTTCCCACATGGCTCAGGGTGACTCACAGTCCACAAAACAAAAACCAATTAACGGGCATTAAAATTAATATAATAAAAACACCCACCCCAAACAAATCCCGCCTATCCCTGCCTGCCAAAAGATTTCCTAAATAAATAAGTTTTGCACCGCCTCTGGAAAATAGCCAAGTATGGGCTCAAGCGAACCTCCTGGGGAAGGGAGTTACACAACATATGGACAGCAACCAAGAAAACACTCTTGCACGCCCACAGTTAAGGGTAGCAGACAGAACACGGAGGAGGGTGCCCTTGGCCAACTGTAGGGGCCACAAAGACACGTGGTACAATAGGCAGTTTTTCAGATATATGGGACCCAGCCAGTTATGGGGTTGAATTGTTCCTGGAAAGCTATAGGGAGCCAGTGTAGATTTTGGAGCACCGGTGTAATGTGCTCCTGGTGACTCATCCCCGAAAGGAGTCGAGCTGCCACATTCTGCACCAGCTTCAGCTTCCGAACAGTCATCAAGGGCAGTCCCATGTAGAGTGCATTGCAATAATCTAGACTCAAGATGATGAAAGCATGGACGACAGTGGCCAGATCTGAATCAAAAAGAAAAGGCCACGGCCTTCTCATCAGATGGGGTTGGTGAAATGCGCTCCTAGCCACCATCGCCATCTGACAATCCTGGTGCAGCGATGGATCCAAGAGCACTCCGAGGCCGCGAACCTGAGTGACCAGAGGGGCAGGACCCAATCAATGATAGGTGTCTCAATCATCTCCAAATTGCAAGACCGGCCAACCATCATCACTTCAGTCTTGTCAGGATTTAGCTTCAATCAGCTCCTCCAGTCCCTGACAGCAGCCAGGCATCGGGTAAGCACCGAGACTGCGGGACCTGGTTCGGATGAGAGAAAGAGGTAGAGTCAAGTGTCGTCAGCATATTGATGACCCCTCACCCCAAACTTCTGAATTAGCGCTGAATCAAGTAGTAAAAAAACTACTTGCAAGTATTCGCCAAGTTCAGAGGACCAGCTCCAAGTGCTTGGGCTGGTCCAAGGACCCTTGGCAAATACTTGCAAGTAGTTTGTGAAGGCAGGGCGGAGGAGGGGGCCAGAGGGAACCTGGGGTGGGGGAGGAAATGGGTCACAGAAGAATGGGTGGGGGCCTAGCAGGGCCTGAGGGGGTAGAGTATTCACCCTATGGAGGGGCTCTGGCAACACATGGCTTCCTCTGGACTGGCTGTCAGCATCATCTTGGAAAGGTCTGAACATGCTCAGAAGGGTCTGTCTAAGCATGCCCAGCTGTTGTTTTTTTAATTTACCTAATCCAGAGGAAGCCACATGTTGCCAGAGCCCCTCCAGAGGGGGAGTACTCTACCCCTCAGCCCCCACTAGGCCCCCAGTGCCTTAGCACCCCACACCTGAGCCCCACTAGGCCTCTGCCATCTCTCACCCCCCCCCCCCTTTCCTGGCCCTTGTTGACCTATACTCTCCCTGGCCATCAGGGGCCAGGGAAGGGGGAGCAGAGGTCTAGCACTTGCCTCTGGCTTCCTTCACTGTAGTTGGCTGAGGATTTTCTGAGTTCCAAAGTTTCAGGGGCCATTCCTTGGAACTTGGAAAACCAAGTCAAGTACCTCAATCCTTGGAGGGGTTTCTGGGGAAAACCAAGGACAGAGTTTCAGCACTACTCTGAATGACCTCACCCAGCGGCCTCAGATGCTCGTTAAACAAGAGGGTTGACGGAATAGAACCCTGCGGGATACAGCAGGGAAAGTCCTGAGGAGACTGAGCGATCACTCATCACCACCCACTGGGACCTCCCTGATAGGAAAGAGTGGAACCACTTGAGTGGTCCTGCACACCGCTGCCAGGTCCCATGGTCGTGCCAACACCTCATGATCAACTGTATCAAAGGCCGCAGAAAGATCTAATAAGATCAACAAGGTAGAATTCCCCTTGTCCAGCTCCAGGTGCAGGTCATCGACCAAAGCCACAAGCGTAGTCTCCGTGCCATACCCTATTGTAAGGGCATACCCAATTATGCCACCCCCATAATGGGGGCAGAAAGACTTGACCTAATGACATTTGTCGTCTTGCTGCAGTCTGAGACTAGCTAGTGTAAGTTTTGTTTTATGTATATGAATATACCCTAAAAATATGAGGCTTTTACTCTGTTGCTTTAGTTAACTAGTAAATTATTATTACTTTCCAGTTTTCCCTTTTTAGAAGAACTTGCTTTCTATGACGTAGTTAAAATGTAAAATATGACTTCCAAAATAGCAATATGGGGATTCCATGTTGATTGAACGATTTCCATATTGGCTTACTAATGGGTAAAGAAAAGTTTATTTTTCTTAAGTATTCAGCCCTGCAACTCAACCTGGTTTTGGTTAAATAAGATGGTTGCTTCCTTCTGTCTTCACAGACACCTGTGCAAATGTGTGTTTGTTTATCAGGTTACATAAATGTAAATGACTGGGTTTTGTATTTTAAAATTTTAAACAAGTAAATTAAGTAACTTAAATGATTTTATTTATTTATTTAAAATCCAACTTGATTTCTAAGCTGCATTGGCTTCTACAGTGCTATTGTTGAATAAAACTTTTTCGTTAAAACAGACAACTCCTACAAGGACATGAGATGTTATGCAAAAAAATTTTACCTAGTCAATTTTCAGAAAAGACATGCACTTCAGGAAATATGGCTTAAAGTTCCCCAAATAGCTTCCAAATTCTTTCCTTCAGAAATTCTTCTGATTTCTTCTCCCTCCCTTTGTAGGAAGGAAATGGAATATCGGTAAGGAAACCCTGAATACATTCCATTTTACCAAACACAAATATTTTGAGTAGGGGATAAAACAGAACACTCCATTGTACATCTTTCAAAATGCCGAATTTGCAAAATTAGGGAAGGTTCTATTTTTAATCTAGGTAAGCTCTCTTCTTGTGTGGTTTTCATACTTGGAATGCCAGAGTTGTATGGAAATAGTAAAAAAAATACAGTAGTGCACTGTGTATCTTACTTGGATACAAAGATCACTTTTCAATGTGACAGGAATCTCTAGATATAAAATGAGCGCTACTTGCATAAGATTCTGTTTAATACCTTGGTGGGTTTTTTCTTGTCAAACAGGTTATATTGATTACAGTAGTGTTCTGCTTGGTATGCTGGTGATGCAGGATGTTCAGCTTGGTTTATTTATAGCTGTAATGCCAACTCTTATTCAAGCAGGAGTTGGCTCATACTCCAGGTAAATAAAAGTGGTCTCACTTTATGTACTTCTATTTTAGAGAGAGAGAACCGTAACTTTGTCCCCTCCCCCTCCCGCCCCCAACTACAGCCCACCAGCATGATTCACACACATGCTCCCAGCTTGGCTTCCAGAGACGGGGGGGGGGAGGAGTGTGCTCCATCCCAGGCACTGAGATGGATGTGTCTTTGCGTTGGAGGACCCTTCCAGCTACATAAGCCAGGCTGTTTGCCTAGGGGTGGAAATCTGTGGCATAGCGTCACCCTTGGTGGAAACAAAAGTAGGGATGGGTTGGGAGGTGCTGCTGTTTTTTTGCATGGTTTATAATCCCTATAATGTGGATTATAAGGGGAGGTATGGTGGGTGAGATTTTGAGGCAGCTGTGACAGCCTTTCCCTTGGGGGTACAGGCTTGGTATGGGGTCTCCCCTAGGTGAGAGACACAGGCGCAGATTGGGGGTGAGGACTTGTGCAAGAAGCGTTATTTATGCCTGGGCCGCTACATACGAGAGTGGGAATGGGTGAAGGAAGTTGAGATGGGGTTTTACTTGTTTACCATTGTTTGACTATCAGCCAATGTAGGCTTGGCTAGGCCTGTAAGGGAGTGGATTCTGCATTTCATCAGGTGGAGTAGGGTTTTAGCTCCCCTACCTTATTTATTGTTTTAATTGAGATCCCGGGCCCTGTTTTAATATATGATTGTTGTTGTTGTTGTTTGTTTTAAACTGTTTTTATATATTATATATTTATTGTTGGAAGCCACCCCGAGCTGTTTGCAGAAGGGGCGGGGTAGAAATCTATAAAATAAATAAATAAATTTTACATTGGGTAACTTATTTGGGAGCATAAATATTGAGTTAAGCACCCATTAAGAAAAATCCTAGCCATCAGATTTTTCATTTTGGGGGAAATGAGTTTAGAGGCAAGAGGAAAAGTAAAACATATTTTTCTCTCTTTCTCTCCCCCCCCTCCCCCCTTAGTATTATCATGGAAGTGCTGAGAATACTGATACTGGTTGGCCAAATTGTCTTTTCTCTGGCTGCTGTGTTTCTTGTCTGTCTTGTTACAAAGACTTATCTCATAGGACCATATTACCGCAAGCTGAATGTGGAGAGCAAAGGAAATAAAGAGATTCTTGTTCTAGGAATATCTGCTTTCATCTTTCTTATGTTAACGGTAAACTTTTAAAAAATATCTAAACCTGACAACATTTTTGAGTTACTGCTATGTTAATTTAAGAAAATAACTTTTTTTGCATGGTGTCATAATTTAAGGTTTTTACAATAAATGTTTTAAAATCAAAACGGATATATGAAGGTCAAAGCACTTGTATTGCAGTAAGAGCTCAAAATACTTAAGTATTAAATGATTGGAATTTTAATATCCATAAATTAATTTTATGTAACGAGTGAAATCAGATTGAATTTCAGCAAAATCTTTTAAAGCAAAGCTGTTTGGGAAACTGACATGTCTCCTGGTTCTCATTTTATGTCCTAGTCTTTAGGACATTTACATTTCTCTTTGGTGCTGAAAGTGCTTTTTGTTTGGAATTGCTGAATTATATTTTTACTATACTTGATAATTTGAGGATGAGTTAACCTACTGAAGTAACATGAATTTTTGGGTCCATTTTAAAAACTAGGGATGTGTGTTTGTAAGGAGCCTTTCTGCGTTGTAACAGGTTCTCCTGGGGTATTTTGGTGGCCTATTCCATCATATGGTCCACATTTATGATGTAAACCATAGTTCTTTATGGTGGTGGGTGGGTGAAGAGGGAACATCTGCATCTCCGGACTTCCTTGATAAAATGTGGTTAGAATCTAGCACTGGAGAGTCTCTCTTGACGATTGTAATAGATTATTGGCACAGGAGACCTTGTTTAATTTTCATAAAATTAAGTTGTGAAAGACTATGAACAAACTCAGACTTCTAATGTATCATTAGAAATGCATTGTAGAGATGGGAATTTCAACAGCACTTTTAAAACAAGCACACCAGAGAGTTACTCATGCTTTTGTGTAGGTTCTATTAATAATAATAAGCAGATATGGCGTCAGTGCAACACTTTTTAATAGAAAAGCAACAGAGGAAATTAAGACTAGGTATGCTCTAGTGACTTTAGAAATTTGAAACTCAGAAGTTTATTTCTGTATTAACTTAAGTCCACTGATCTGAAATTCGCTCTATTTCAGACATAAACTGAAAATCTGAATTGTTTACTAGGAAGTGCTACTTGCACTTTCATATCGGAATTTGGGAGGTCTTCAAGTCCTTTTTATAGTCGTCATAGCATGGTACAGAAAGCAAAATATAAAGAATTGGTAGGTTTTTCTGCATTTGACAATTAAGAATTTGCTGTTTTTAGTTTAGATGGTACAATAGCTCTTACAATATGATGAATAAAATCTTACTATTTCTAGAGTTTTCATGAGTTTGCCACAATATTTGCAGTTCTGCAGAAATCCTTATAAATGTTTCATTCTTGAAATACTATTGATGCACTAAGTTGTACATTAGAAAAGGAACGCAGTGTTTCTAAGGTTTAAATGTAAAGATGGCTGAAATTAAGTTAAAGTACAGTATTTGACTTGGAGAATGGCAATAAACTTCCTTTTTTCCTTTACAGGTCACAGAGCTATTAGATGTTTCAATGGAACTAGGATGCTTTCTAGCTGGAGCACTAATCTCTTCTCAGGGTCACATGGTGACTGAAGAGATTATGTCCTGTATTGAACCAATACGTGACTTTCTTGCCATCATTTTCTTTGCATCAATAGGTAACATTTTAGAAACTTTAATAAAAGTGACATTATTTTGTAAAAAAAACCATGAAAAGGAGATTTTATGTTTTGTATAAATTAGGGAAAGTATTCTTCCAGTATGTGTTCAATATTGGAAATATGCTAGAGGTGGAGATTTTAAATAGTTTAAAACGGAGTTCTTAATTATTGACACAATTACAAATTTTAAAGTAACTGTTTCATTTTGCATGGGAAGGACAATCCTCCACCATAAAGTCAATGAGAATTTTGCCATTGACGTCAATGAGTAGAGGAGTGCACCCTTAGTCTTGAACTACAGTATTTTACATGGCTGAAAGTCTTTTTACAAAACAAGCTCTGTGTTTTCTCCTTGGTATTATTATTTTTTTATTATTTATATAGCGCCAGCAGTGTACCTGGCATTGTACAATCAATAATTATAGACAGGTCCCTACCCCAGGAGCTTACAATCTAAGAGAGACAAGGGAGAGGTAAACATCAAGAGAGACAAGGATACATTAATGAGGTTGAGAAGTTGCAGGTGCACGTGCTTAACTTAGTTACAGGGAAGAGATTCTGAGGGAGGGGGGAAAGAGGATGCAATTTCACTCATGATAGGCTTGGGAAAGCCTGACTGAAGAGGTAGGTTTTCAGGAGGGATTTGAAAGTTGGGTGGGAGGGAGTAGAATAAATGTATCCAGGAAGGGAGTTCCAGGCATGAGGGTCAGCAAGAAATAAGGGGCAAAGATGTTTAGCAGAGCAAAGGGAGCAAGAGCAGGCGAGGGTGGGGGGCCAAGGAAGAGCAAAGCTCCCAGGCAGGAGTATGGTGGGATACAAGACTGGAGAGATGGGTGAGCATGGCCATGAAGAGCCTTCTAGGTGAAGACCCAGAGCTTGTGCTGAATGCGTTCACGTAAAGGGAGCCAGTGTAGGGTGGAGAGGAGGGGCTGAATGTGGCCAAAGCACGGGCAAGGTGGATGACTTTGCCAGCACAGCGTTGAACAGAGATGAAGAGGGCGAGATCAGAGCAGGGGAGACCTGTAAGGAGGAAGTTGCAGTAGTCAAGATGAGAAATGACTAGAGCATGGACTAGGGTTTTTGCAGTGGCAACAGTAAGGCAGGGTTAGATTTTTAGCAATACTATAGAGAGCGAAGAAACCGGATTTAGCCATAGCCTGGATCTGAGGCTTAAGTCTCCACGCTTAGACGATGTCTGGCTGTGAGAGGGACTGGATGAGGGCGAGCCAACTGAAGTTGAATCCTGACAAGATGGAGGTGATGCTAGTGGAGAAGGCAGTGGGTGTGGTGTCCCCCATCACTGATGGGGTTCAGCCCCCACTGGTTCCACAGGTTCAGAGTCTGGGAGTGCTCCTTGATGTGAGGAGTGCATTCCGCCAACTACACGTGGTGCGACTGCTTCGGCCATACAGCTCAGACACTGACCTGGCCACTATCATCTATGCTTTCATCACCTTAAGACTGGACTATTATAACGCGCTCTACGTGGGGTTGTCCGTGGTGAGGTTCGGAGACTGCAGCTGGTGTAGAATGCGGTGGCCTGTCTCCTTATGGGAATGGGCTGCCAGGAGAATATTACACCGGTGCTCCATTCTCTACACTGGCTGCCTGTAGTCTTCTGTGGCCCAATTTGAGGTGCTGGTTCTTACCTATAAAGCACTATACAGCTTGGGCTCTATATATCTGTGGCATCACGTCACTCCCCGTGCTCTGGATCAGCCCCTGCAGTCGACCGGGAGCATCCTTCTTGAAGTCACTTGGGTATCCCGGGGGTGGGGTGGGGGTGGGACTATGGAGAGGGCGTTTTTGGCGGCTGCACCGAGACTGTGAAACTCCCTCCCGGCAGAGTCCTATGTGACCTCGGATCTCTCCTCTTTTTGACGTCCATGCAAGATCTGGCTGTTCCGCCAGGCCTTTGACAAGGGAGATGGGTGAGGGTGTTTTTTTATTTTCGGGAGCAGTTGTAAGGGTGGGATATTTTTCCTCCCTCTATCCTCTTTTCCGGGGGGGGGGGGAATATTCCTCCCCCTTTTTTCCCTCTTCTCCCCCCCCCCTTTTTAAAGATGTTTTATGTTTGTTTGTGTATTTTTATGTATTGTGAGCTGCCTTTGGCAGGAGGGGCAGGATATCAGATGTTTTAATAAAATATAAAATAAAATAAAGGTGAGGGAGGAGTCAGAGATGAATCCCAGGCTATGCGCCTGAGGGACAGGCTGGATGGTGACACCCTCAGTGGAAATTGAGAGGGAAAGGGGCGGGGGATGTTTGGGGGAGTGTGTGTACACTGATCAGATTAGTGAATATATTTCCTTCAATGAACTTTTAGAAGGGTAATTTATTAGGTCAGAGCATGGTTCTCATTCTGATCCATGCCCCTTCTTAATGCTCGTCAGCGGTAACTGAGGCCCCCCCACTATCTGTACCACCACACACACACCCTTCTCCCTCGTCTCATTCTCCTATTACTTCACCTTCTTCTCCCCCTTGTTCTTGGACTGTCTCCCCTTTGCCACCTCATTATTTTGGAGATTCTACCTAACTAGGTAAGAATGTAGCTAAGTGTTGGCCATTTGTGGACCTTCTTGCACCCCGCCCCCAGAATACCTTTGGTGCCACCCATGGGAGTGACACCAGCACAATCCCCCATTTTAAGAACTGGGGGGTTAAAGTATTATTTTCATAATAATAGCTGACTTGGAATATCCAAAGCTGAAAGCTCTTACTATCAAACCATTTTATACCATGGCTAATGTACCTGCCCTCCCTTGTAAGTATCAAGATAGCAGCTACTTGAACTATCTTGTTCCTTCTGGCACTGAATGGTAAGAATGTTGCTTAACAAAAGAAATTGTTCAGTTTGCATTCTTTAATATTTGATATCCAGCACCAAAAGAGTACATGAATGTTACACAGGAGATAAGGTCCAGGCTTATGTAGCACTGCAGCTGGGTAAAACCTATAGAACAATGCAGGGAGATATTAGCCAGAAATAAAAACCAAGAATCCTGACCTGCTGTGCTTGTCTGAGGGTTTGTCTACACAGTGTTTTCTTAAGAGTAAAATAAATAAATAATTTGAACTTAGTCTGTATGAATTGATAAACCTTGGTTATGACTCTAGGTGGATGCTTTTTATGAATCTAAAGTGACTTTTTGAGTTTGGTTAGGAGACATCTGTTTGGATAGGAGACATCTGTTAACTCAATAAAGCCACTCTTGGATCCTATAAATGGCACAGGGGCTTAGTATGGGTTGTTTTTCCTAAAAAAGAGGGGGTGGGGAACCAACCGTGATGTAGGGAAGCCCTTACAAATGGTGGCATAATTCATTGGAAAAAAGTTTGACTCCTTTTGGATTAGCTGCCAACAGATTATAGGGGGTGTGGTGTTGGGTTTTGGGTTTTTTTTTGTTGCTTATAGCTCACTAATTGGAATATTAACCAAAAATGTTAACGAACAAATGTTGGTTTTATAGACTTTCTGAAAAATTCCATAGTGAAACAGTATATATCACCATTCCTGTTTTTCCTTTACAGGTCTTCATGTTTTCCCTACCTTTGTAGTATATGAACTCACAGTTCTTCTGTTCCTTACGTTGTCAGTGGTAATAATGAAGGTATCTCTTTTTCTCCTTTATCCCTTTGTATAAGTATTATAAGCATAACTGCTGCATGCTGTACAGTACTTAAGTTTGGAACTTTAAAGTTCTTCTCTGGCATAAACCCCATTGAAATTAATGGGGCTTGCATCAGTACAGCTCTTTCAACATCATAGCCTTAAAATTGACATGAAGAATAGTGATAATCTGGCAAAGTTTATATTTGAACATGGTGGACATAATGTGTATGTATGCATTCTTGTATACAAAAGCATTTACTGAAGTAAAAACTTACTACATTATGTTCTGATACGATTAAGACTTCCAGTATCTGACACATCCACAATAGAAAACTATATGTGATGTGATTTGAAGTTGAAATTAGACTTTCATCAAATGCCAGCAACAAAGGAAATGACCAGTTACATTTGCATCAGGGGCGGATTGGCCATTGAACCCACCGGGAGGATTCCCAGTGGGCTGGGCCGCCGGTCCTGCTGTCTTTTTAAAATATATATTTATTTATTTTTTTAAAAAATTGTTGGTCCCAACCCCTTTTGGGTTGGGTCGGGGGGGAGGAGTGTGTCTCACCTCCTAGGAGCAGCAGCAGCGGGGACTCCATCAGGCTTGGGAGATAAGGCTGTTTGTTTACAAACACAGCTCCTCCCACTTGCTGATCAAAAGGTTGCTACCTTGTAAAGAAGGTTCTTTGAGATGGCTCCAGCCTCTGGTGAGCACAGCAGAGCAGCGGCAGCAGCAGAGCACGTGGAGGAGGCCAAGCGAACCAGCAGGTGGAGCCTGCCTGGTGGGGGCTTGGGCCTGCCTGGGGGTGTCGGTTTGGGTCTCTTTTGGGCCAGGGGAAGGGGGCTGGCCTGGGCTGTTGGGGCCTGGGGGGGGGGGC
>QEPC01000754.1:2866155-2899028 GCA_003113815.1 Sphenodon punctatus | reverse complement strand
AGAGCACTGAAATGAGGGCCAGTACCGCCACCAGTGGCAGTCTCCCACCCTGCCAGTCCCCCATAACTTCCCACTCACCCCTGCCAGGCTGCTGAGGATCTGAGTCTGGGGACTCAGCTCTGATAGGCCCCAAATCTGGTGCACTATGCCCACCCCAAGCCACTCTCCCTTGGCCTGTTTCCGGCGCACCGGCGGCTTTGCCGCCAGCACAGGGCCACTAAGGCTATATTTCCCCGGGCCACTTTGATTCCCCAATCCGCCCCTGATTTGCATCCAGTGCTCCCACCCCGTGTTCTACAACATTGTATTCAAGGCTGCTTCCAGATGTTACATGGGAGGGGTGGGAACTTGCACAATCATCACTGTGGCTCTCTAATTGCAGGAATTAGTAGAATGCGCTAATTTCCTTTTATCGCCTGAGAACACTCGTGCATGACGGGGTCTCCAGATGTAGCCTTTACAAGGATGGGTGCTCTCGGGTGATAAAAGGGAATTAGTACATCCTGACAGGTACTAGTCTCCGCAATTACAGAGCTGCAGTCGTGATTGCACAAGTTCCTGCCCCTCCCATGTAACGTCGGGAAGCAGCCTTGGTCTGTAATATCCAACAGTGATTGTCAGACACTGTTTTTGCACATCTTATTTTTACAGTACACTACTCTGTATATAAATCGTTTTATCAACATCACATCTAAATAGCCTTTCTGTCTAAGCATATTTTAACTTGAAAACTGTAAATTACGGTGGCAAGAACATCAGAGTTGTTAGGTTGGGCCTTCAGATAGAACTGCTTCCATGTTTAATTACCTGTTAAACATGCTGGATGAAGTCCTCACTAAAATTAATACGACAAAACTTCTTTTAGCTGCAATGTAGCCAGGATTTCATCCTGAGCTTATCAAGATTTTTGTTTTTATATTGGCACTATGAAATGCTTTTACTCTACCTAATACCTTACTTGTACTGTACACAACATCTGTGACTGAACTCTCATTGTTTCAATACACTGTATTACTGCTTCAAATCACCATTGTTTTGTTCTTTATAAGTAGGTCAGAAGCTTTAACGTTCTGTTATGTTGTATTGATTACAAAAATGAAAATTTCATTTTATCCATATCCTTTTAAAAACAAACTGTCTTTTTTTTATAGTTTGTTCTAGCAGTGCTTGTCCTTTCTCTGATTCTTCCAAAGAGCAGCCAGTATATCAAATGGATTGTATCAGCAGGGCTGGCACAAGTCAGTGAATTTTCATTTGTTCTGGGAAGTAGAGCACGCAGAGCAGGGATAATTTCTCGAGAGGTGAGCTATCCTATACAAACTATGTTTAACTGAATTTGAAAACCAAAGTAACTCTCAAACAGATAATCCAGTTCAACAATAAATCTATTGGTATCCTCTGCATGAGCTAAGCAAGTGGAACGACTACATAAGTTGGAATGTTAAATTCATATTTGATTCATAAAAGTTTATTATAATATACAATTATTAAATCATTTATTCACACAATGCATGTTTTATGTGCATTAAAACTTTCTAAGCTTCAGTATTTAAAAAGCTTGCCTTTTATTATAATTTGTTTTAATTTAGCATAGCTCACGAATACCAAAGAACAGTTATCAATTAATGCTTTTTTTGGGGGGGAGGTCCTGAGGAGGGGGCAGGGATTTCCGATGACACTCTAGCACAGAGCTTCCCATCTATAGTTAGGTTTGCGATCTGAATTGATACAGCTCATACGTCTTTGGAGTCATGGGATGATACTCAACCTCAGAATGGAATCACACAGGCAAGAGCTTGGGAGCTGGTGCTCTAATGAAAGCTAAGATGGAATTTCCTTTTAAGTCTCTGATATGATTTGTAATTGAAATGTCGGTGAGCTCAGACTAATGAGAATGTGGACAGGTACCATGCAGATTTCCTAAATAGCTTTATCAATGGGTAAAAACAGACATGTGGCTGACAGAACTGCTCTCTTGGCCACTCCAGGGTGGAAAATCACGGGCGACACAGGCCAGGGCACTGAACTGGCATACCCACGGCTGAGGAGCTGTCCCACTGGCCACGTGGCCCGGGTAGGGCAGGGAGCACAACATACATGTAGGCAGATGTTCTGCCCAAGCAGTGCTCCCAGCACCCCCTGGGTGGGCCTTAGCTTGGGCTGTGACCTCAGAGATTTTCCAAGGGCACAGCCTAGGCTAGTTGTCAACACAGCCCGGGGCAGTCCTGAGCTAACATTTGGCAGCACCTGCACATGTGTGCTAAAACAGCTCAAAGCAGGCCACAGCGAGCAGTGATCATGTGTTTTTTACGCAATGTATCTTAATCCTTTAAAATATTACTTTTAAAGTTCTGGCTGTTTTTTCCGTCCTTTTCTAAAATGTATGGAGACTCACTATTGAGAGGCAGTAAAACTCCTCACTTATTGCATCATTATTGCATTGTTCTGGAGGAAGAACCTCGTACAAAGTGTAATGAACTGTGATGGCAGACACGTACAGATGATATGACAAGTTGAAATCGGGTCTGCAGTTATCAAGGCTGAAAACGTAGACCTGTACCGTTTAAGTCCATGAAGTTTTACTTTAAGCTGGTGGTAGTGTTCATTACATCTGCTCTATAGGGAAACATAAAGAGTTATGGTTCTATAGATAGATTTGTTTATTTTAGCGTAGCTGAAGGCCATTGCATAAAAAAATAAGAATAAAATAAGAATAAAAAATAAGAAAATGAAAATGAAAAGATAAAAAGATGTGTACAACATAACAAAATATCAAAATACAAAATACAAATAGCAAATACAATCAATATAGCAAAACCTTACAGATGACATGACAATCAATATCAATATTCCCAAAATCATACTATGAATGAGTTGCTATTCTCATTCAACTTGAAGTCAAGAAATTGCTTTCTCAATGAAAATGCCTGTACCAAATATTTGACAACAGATTTAGTGACTTCAGGCACTTTATCCTGCAAAGCCAACACCATCAAGCCATGCTCCCCCCTTCCCAGATAATTATGAAGAAAGGAGTCCAACGAATTTTCCCTAATACCATCATATAATCTACAACCAAAAAGAATGCTCTTTGAGTCCACTCAGCATAGAGTGTTTCACTGGATGGAATTCCTTCCTTTCTGCCCTCCAAAACTTTGGAAGGGAGAGCATTCAATCTTGCAGACATAAAAAGAAATCTGCCACATATTTAAATTGGTAATGTTAGATATGTGGTTGGTTCACCTATCTTTGGGGCCCAGGATAAATAATCTGCCATGTGTGGGGTGTTCCTTATTAAAGCAACATCATTTTGCCAAGCTATGTCCTTGAGTCTTGTTAAAAACTCTGCCCTTAACCCCCCTGCCTCTTTATCCTGACAGTATTTCGGAGAAAAACCCAGCCTCACCACAATATCTTCTAAAACATGCGACCATTGGTTCTTATGGGAGTCCTTCAAAAAAATACTTGACTAACCCTCTGTTAGCTAATTTTAACAAAAATGTTATGGCTCTAATCCAGACCTCATGGTTATATACTGTATCCTGGTGTGACTCTCAAGGTGTAAAACACTGATATCTGAATGGAAGTGTGAGACCTGCTTGTTTGTACATGGAGCTTTTAGAGCCTTGTATTCATCTAGTGTGTGTGCATGTGCAATTAATAAAAAAAGTTATGGCACTCCTTTCCTATTAGTCTGTAGAATTAGTTCTGTATTTCCAAACCAATTTTTAAAAAACTAGAGCGTGTTTTTAAATGAGGCATGTGCATGCATGGCTACCCACTGTCCACCCGTCCAACTGCTCGTGTGAAGGTGGTGAGTGGGGAAGCGTGCTTCCATGACCTACTCATGGCCATGCACTGAGCACTCCTGAAAAATCTGGAGTGTCCTGTGCAGGGCAAGGCAAAAGGGTCCATAGGAATGGGTGCCCACGCATTTTCACTCGTATTTTTATTTAATTTTTATTTATTTAAAACTTGTACGAACCAGGGCTCCTACCCATGCCAGCAGACAGCTCCACAGCCCTGCTAGGAGCTCCCTAGGGAGCTCTTAAAAGATATGCGATCAAAATACAACACCACGTTGGCACAAAGCATAATAAAATCCCTCGTGATGCATGAGAAAAGAGGGCAATTGGACAGCAGCTCAGATGGCTGCTTCCTGCATATCCCACCCAGTAATATGCACTTCCATTGTAGCCCGGGACTGCCACAAGCCACAGTGCCTGCTCTGTGTCCTGGGCAGGAAGGGGTTTGCTGGCTTCATGTGTCCATGGTGTCTGGGCTGTGTGTCACGGCAGAGGGTGAGCAGTTGGGTGGGGATTATGGCGGGGGTGGTGCAGGGGGAGGGGAAAGAGCCGCCCGCATGAATTGTTTGCATGGCAGGTCTGTAGTGGAGGAAGAGTGTGGAGTCTGCCTCAGTGGGCACGATGGACACCCAGGGAGCCACCCATTAGAATCCCTCCCCACTCCACGTGTGGGTGCCCCACAGCCACACCACTCATTGGACATGGACACACACCCCCCCCCAGCACTGCTTGTTTAAAATCACCCAGAGCCTGTCCATGAAGCATGTCATGCTTTTTTGCCATTTTGAAACCGCCCCCGCTTGTCAGTTTGTCACTCTATAACAGACACTTCTCCCAAAAATGTTGTGCAAAATCATGTGCCTCCACACTTTTAATACCATGTGGCAAAGTGAAGGCATAACAAGCTGTGGGAAGCCAAAATGGCCTCCAAGCACACCCAAGATGGCTGCCAACAGGAAGCTAGTGCGCTTGGGGTATGGCCTGGCATATAAAAGGAAGGAGATGGAGAGAAGGAAGGGCCCAGGTCAGAGTGGGGGACTGCTGGAGAGATGCAGACGGAGACAAGGGCAGAGAGCCTAGAGGGCTGTGAGGAGCAGGGGCTCTATGTATGGTGAGAAACCAACATGTAAAGATTGTATATATGCCTGGTGAAGGATGCGGAGTGGACACTGTAAATAAACAACACTTGAATGCTCAACGTGTGGACTGTGGATTTGTGGGTCTGATCCAGGAAGGGGAATTAACCCCAGAGAGTGTTTCTGGGACAGTGTGGTGGCAGCAGCTTGAGCTAATTCCCTACAGAGGGTGCTAGAAACTAGAAGCGCCAGGGTGGCTGTTACATACCAATAATGTAGAATCCCATTTATCGTATGTAAAAAATATAGCTTTTTATATTTCAAACATAGAAATGTAATTGGAAAAACAAGTAACGACATTGTGAGATCACATTGAGTGTTAACAGAAAGTGACGGCGGAGAGCCTGACCCAGGAACCTGGCACCAACATGGTCATGACTGGGTCGGGCTGGCCAACAAACAGAACATGCAGCTGGCCAGCCCTACCCCCATAATGTATCCAGCGCCCCGCCATGATGGGCAGCCATGGCAGACTCAATCTGGGCCAGGTCACAGCGGGCTACAATGTGCTGTTGTATCCTGCCATGACCCAGCCTAGATTGTAAGCCCTAGGGGCAGGGACCATGTCTATTTTATTACTTCGTAAAGTGCCAGGTACAGTGCTGGCGCTATATAAATGTTTGTTAATAGTAATAATAATGGGGGTAGGGCTGGCCGGCTGCATGTTTTTGTTGGCCGGCCCGACCCGGAGCCTCTGGGATCACAGCCTGGACTCGCCGCTGAAACACCCGGGAGCCATCCCAGGGAAACATCTGGCGGGGCACCAACAAATATGCCAGTGGTTTATGGGCCATAGCAGGCCACTGTCACATTTAACACCCATTATGACCAAGACTGTCTCCACTCCTTGTCGCAACTTTGATATTCCTACCCATCCCCTTGTATAACATACTTTATGAATATTCTGAAACTGGTTTTGTCCATTTTTTGTATTAAAAATAAGACTTGCCGTTGTACATCAGAATGTAGTTATCCATTTCTGTCTTTAGAATTAGTATCTCCAGAATTAATTCTAGCACTTAAATCACAGATTTTGGTTTGAAGTTTAATCGATTAATCATTTCTGGGGTTGTAAGATGGTGCCGATAATTGTCCTTTGGGTCACATTTTCAGAATTGGCCAGTATAGGTTGTAAGTACAATTATTTGAATGTACAAGACCCATTGATGGATGCATAATAGTCCTACTGATGTTAGACTGCTGAAAATATGCATGTGCAACTCCAGGCACAAAATTGGTGGCCAAGTGAAATCTTGCTGAAAATGGTTCAAAAGCCATTCTTGAGGGCCGATATCTGGGAACACCATTTTTGTAGAGTATTCGCCCATGGGGGTTCAGGATGTTCTCCATTACCTGTTTATCTGTCCTTTTATACAATACCCCTATTGCAATTGTTGCGGAGGACTCAGTTTAATCAGGTGTCCCCTTTAATTCAGAAATGGGGTTTTTGATTAGGCGATAACAGGTCCTATCGTGTAGCAGTCTTTACTATAAGAGCAGCAAAGCTGCGGGCATCCTACACTAGTACTCAGATGGTTAGCCTTGATTGAGAGTGTTTGTTAATTTTGGTAAATGGGAATCTCTCGCCTTTTAGATAGTTTAAGTATCGGATGAGCCTTATTGATTTTGTATATTGGGTTTTAGTAGGTCCATAACATTTTATTTAGCGGCTAGATGATTAGGATCTGTGGTTTTAAATGTAGATTCTTTAATGCTGTAGTTTAAAATCAAGAATCTGGATCGGCAACTAATTGCTATTTTATTGGCTGATTATATTTTGTATGTATTTTATATTTTGTTGATACTGTTATGGCTTGATGCCCGCACAGTAAATGGGTTCAAAAGCATCCCTCATTGGGCATATCACCCTTCTAACAATTTTTTTAGTAGGATGTGTAACTGTAAATATGAACTGTAATATTTTGATTCTCGATTTTTTTAGGTCTACCTCCTTATTTTGAGTGTGACTACTCTAAGCCTTTTGCTTGCCCCAGTACTGTGGAGAACTGCAATTATGAAATGCGTACCAAGAGCAGAAAGACGATTAAGTACCTAGCAAGATATACGAAACAATGAAATTCCTTCAAGGAACAGTGTCATTGCTCATTGTATACCTGTACAGTTCAAAAATGAGTTTTTGTATATGCTCTAAACAATGCACTTGAGAGCCTTTATACTGATTTTAAGAAACAAAATTGTATGTATTAATAATTGAACAGCCTTTACAAACTACACTTGCTCATTTTAGAATCTGCCAGAAGATATTTGTGTTGATCCAACCTTTTACGTAGATCGTACGTTATTTTTTAAAATATTGCATAGTGCAAACAACCTTGAATACTTTGCCTGGATGTGCCTTTTTCTTTCATCCTGTACTTCATTAATTGCCTTTTTTGTTTTTTTATGGAACAAAAAACAAAGTATGGTGCCCATGGTACCTTCTTGAAATAACTCTTGAATAATGACATAATAAAGGGTGGTTATTGCTGGATTAACACTAGCAAAACACATTTCCAGTGTGATAAACACTAACCCTTTTATTCAAAGGCCCTTTTTACACAGGTGGCACCCACCCATGAACTCCCAGAAATCTGGGTGTTCATGTGTGGGTGAGTCGCATGTAAATCCCGCGGTGGGTGGGTGTGCGTGCACACTCTCACACACGCCTTTGCCCATCCCCCATGTATGAAACTGGTGAAAATGGCGGTTGCTCCATGCATGTAAATGGGTGAAGGTGGGTGTGCACCTGTCTATATATACACACACACACACACACTGGACCGCAGCGCACCAGACCGCATTGCACAACGACTGCGCACACACACCCGTGCCGCAGCCTGTGTAAAAAGGGGCCAAAGATAAGGTTTGACAGCTATAGGTTTCAGCTGTTTTAGGTACTTAAAATATATTCCAAAAGGATGTTGGTATTATGAAATATTCCTTGAATGTTTCTCCTTACCTTTTAAAAATGTGGTGTTCGCTTATGGTTATAACTGTTCTGATTTTTATCATGTACTGACTACATATTTGACTAAAAGCTGATTGACTGGTGTGATCCAGCACTTAAACTGTTTTACTATTGACACATCAATTATCAACATTTCTTTGTATCGATTTATTGGCTTGTACTGATTTTTAAATTTTTATTAATTGAGATCAAAATAAAACTGTATACTAGAAAGCCTAAATGCTGTTGCCAAATCCTATTGCTTTGCTCTGTATAATATTGCTAAAATCTGGCCCTGTCTTAGTGTTGCCACTAAAAACCCTACTCCATGCTCTAGTCATCTCTCGCCTTGACTACTGTAACTTCCTCCTTACTGGTCTCCCCCCTCATCTCCATCCAACACTCTGCTGCCAAAGTCCTCCACTTTGCCCATTGCTTTGATTATGATCAGCCACTCCTCTCCGCCTTACACTGGCTCCCTTTACATGAATGCATTCAGCACAAGCTCCTGGTCTTCATGGCTTTGCTCTCCCATATCTCTACTTTTGTATCCCGCCACACTCCTGCCCAGGAGCTTCACTCGTCCTCTGCCCCTGGCCTATTTGTGAGCTCCTTGCTTCTCTAAATATGTTGGCCCCTTCTCTCTCACTGTCCCTAATGCCTAGAACTCCCTCCCTGGATACATTTGTTCTCCTTCCTCGCTCGCAACTTTCAAATCCCTCCTGAAAACCTACCTCTTCCGTCAGGCTTTCCCTAGCTCATGATGAGTGAAACTGCATCCTCTTCTCCCCCGTAACTAAGTAAAGCATATGCACCTGCAACTTCTCAACCTCATGAATTATTAGTATTATTATAAACATTTATATAGCGCCAGTCATGTACTTGGCGCCATACAGAACAGAAATGGATGCAGTCCCTGCCTATGGCTTACAATCTAAAAGACGAGGAGGGGACAGGGGAGAAGACAAACATTCAAGTGGATGCGAAGTTTCCGGTGCGTGTGCTTGGCTTGGTTACAATCAGGTTGTATCCTTGGGTGTTTTTACACGAGACACCCCAATGCATGGACAACCACTATCCACGCGGGGGAGCATTTGTGTAAATTCAGTGCATGGGGGTGCATGCTTCTGTGACCCACTCAGCCCATCCACGCACGGGGCACTGCAGGAAATCCGGAGTGCCCTGTGCAGGAACAGGGTGGGCATTGTGTGGATGGAGCAGCCATGCATGTGGCCACTCGTGTGAAATGCTCCCCCTACACACATGGCCCCCACACACCAACCACAGACCCTGCCCCCCAGCAGCGGCACTCATGTAAAAACACCTCTTTTCCTGATGTTCATCTCTCTCTTGTCTCCACGCACCCCTTGTGTCTCTTACATTGTAAGCCCCGTGGGGTAGGGACCTGTCTATAACTATTGTTAGTACAGTGCCAGGTACGCTGCTAGCGCTACATAAATACTTAATGGTTCAGCTGGCATTATTCCATATGAACATTTTTGCTACTCCATTATGTAAATTATTTTGCGCAGGACAAAGGAACACTTGGATGTGGATTCAGAAGTTGTGTAACTCAGAACTTTACATTTTGAGTAAAATGCAAGTGTCTTAAATGTGGTACTTTCCAAAATATTAATTAGGCACTCTCAAATTGAAATGTGTTGTGCTCCTGTCTTAAAAAAATAATAATCCATATGTGATAGTTAATCTTGTGAAAGTCCATTTTTGAAATACCCAATAGAATGAATTTACTAATAGAATGTAGCTTACTTTTACAAACTGGAAATGTATCTTTATTTTTTCATTCCGACAAATCTTAATGTTGTCAGAGTATGAAGAAATGTAATTTACCAACATTTTAATTCCAGTATTACACTGCCATATTGTTAAATACCCATTTTTGTGAGAGCTGAAAATAAAAAGCAGCACTCTTCAGTTAAATCTAAAGAATTAAATGCTGTACAGTTAATAAACGTACCATGTCTAATAGCAAGAACTTTAAAGCCTACTTATGTATCTTTACTTTCAACTATAAAACTCTAGAATTTGGCATTCTACATGTTACTACTGTACCTTTTTGTGTGGTTCAAATTTACCATTTCCTGCTGAAATAAACTTCCTGTTATGATATTGCTTGCATTACAAATATTTTATTTTAAAATTACTCTGATGTAAAATTTTCCCTGCCCAAGTGAAGGTTTCAGTGGCAGATAATTTTCCTGCCTAACCTATTGTTTAGGAAGACAATACATTGTATGTTCTTTATAAGTATGTTAATGACATTGGTGGCTGTTACCCTTTGGGTGAAAACAGACATGATGCTAACTCCACTTTAAAATTTCTGATGCATGTTGCAGGGTTGCATAGGGCATCAATACAGTTCTGCAACATGCATAAGAAATGTTTAAAAGGTGTGTCATGTCTGTTTTCACCCTTTGTGGTGGTTGGAATGGCTTAGGCCACAGTGTGAAAGGTACAGTCCAGGGGGTCAACCTTTTTCCTTCCAGGTACCATTCTGGAAATTAGTAGCTCTGAGGGCTGTATAGAAATTGGAGGCTGGGATGCTTAAGGGGTGCATTGAAGAAAAGTAGGATCCAGTTCATATCTTCAGCCCTGTTTCATTACTGTTTGTTTTTTTCAGTGGGCGTTAGGAACTGGATCTAGGACCAGATCCAGGTACTGGAAAAAGGTTGCATAGCAATCCTGCTGGTGGCAGGATTTTACTCTGCTATAATTCCATAGGGATAACAGTCTGAGACACCAGTTATTTGGTTTTTTGAACTCAAACTTGGGAATTGGTTTGAGGAATAGGAGGCTAGCTCATGACTCAGAGGGCAGTCCCACAGCTACACACCCTGCACATGCTTTCTCTTTCTGATTTTTTTCCCCTGGAAGCAAATCGTGTGCAGTAAGTAACAAAGTGCAAGAAGTTAAAAAATGTAGATCCTTTCTTATGGATCCTTATCTTCTTAGTGGAAATGTAATCTAGCAAATGTATCTGCAATAAGTCTAAATTGCAGTCGTCATTACCTTTGGCATAAGTAGCTAGCAGCTGCTTTAGGTGATACTATTTAAATATTTTTAAAGCCAACCTGCTATCTATTTAACGGGTTAACTACAAATTTCTCCCTCTTCCCCATGGAAAAGCTAGTCGCACACACGACCACCCGCGCAAGCCAAAACGACACCACGTGCTAGTGCCACATTGCAACGCGTGCTTTAGGAGCCAACATCCTCGTCTCGCGCTCCAACTTCCCGCGCTCTCTTCTGCAGGACAACGCTGGGAAATTGAAGGCGCGAAAATCTCGCGCATGCTCTCTTGGCCCCCGGGAGCGGTGGTGGAGGGGCGCTAATCTCCGCGTGTGCCTGTGCAGGGCACGTTCCACCCCCTGACGTCACTGCGCAGCGTCACGCTGGTGGGACGCACAAAAGTGTAAGTTTCAATTCACCACCCGCGCCAAACGGGGGGGTGGGAGGAAATCGGGGGGTGGGTGGGGGGTGTCGTGCGCGTGGGGGACGCGGAGAGGGGCAGTTGCATCCCCGCCGCCTCCTTGTAGATGGTGAGCGCGAGCAGGTGCTCGATGAAGAGCCGTACCTGGGGAGAGCAGTTGGCAGGGGGGCAGGGAGCCGAGGGAGTGACATCTCTGGGGGGCGAGGAGGGAAGTGGGGGCTGTGCTGCAGGGGTGAGGTTGAAACAAAGTGGGGGCAGGCGACTCCTTCGGGAGAGAGACCTCGAAGGGGACAAGTTCCTTCCCCGCGCGACCCCCCCCGCAATCCCTCGGGGCGGGCGGTACCTCTCCCCACCCCCATGCGGGTGGCGGGGGGAGAAGCCGAGGCTCGGGCGCTGCACATGTGCAGTTGGCATTTCTCTCTCTCTAGTCTGCGCGGCGCAGGGTGGGGGTTTTGCTCTGCGAGCTGGGTCTCTGATGCTGCCTGGGGGCGGGCGGTGGGGGATGGAGCCTGCTCTCTCCGCCTCCAGCTCCTCAGGTGCAAAGCACCTTTGGCATCTGCCAGGAGCAGGAGGAGGTGCTGCTGTGGGTGCATTGGCGGAGGAGGCTATGGGTTTAGGCGGGACGGGGTGGGGGTAGGGATCGCCCTGTTGCCCCCGTGCCAGGCCGAGTAGTTATTAAGGGGGGAGCCGGGTGAACCCTTGTGCGGGCCAGGCTGTTGAGGCCCTGGACGGGGGCAGAGATGGTGGTGGGGATGCATGAGAGACGGCGTGGCGGGTGCTTGTCCCCATGGGGCCTCAGAGGCCCCGCTTCTCCTCATCTATTTTTCCTATTGGAGCTAAGAGCTACTTGCTTGGTGTTGCCGCTTGAGGGGTGGGGGTTGAGATTTGGGGATTTGGGCCCCTGAGGCCTAGTGTCTGCTGCTACCGGCAGATCAGTCTCAGCCTCCTCCCCCCCCCCCCCCCGCCCGATGCAGAGAGGGTGGGGGTGCAGAAAGCATACAGTGCAACCTTCCCCGTAGCATACAGTGCAGTGTGAATTGTCATTGCTAGACAACAGCAGACCTCAATGGGTTTATCTTGCCAAATCACCCACTCCTCATTCCTGTCCAGCCAAGAAGCCTCTGGGCTTATTGGGGGTGAAGGGGCTCCTTGGAATGAGGTGGTGAAAGTGCTAAAGGTTATAGAGGAGGGATCCCCAAACTTGGTTATTTATTGATTTTTAGAGACTACAAGTAAAAATTATATTGCTAACAATTTTCATCTTTAAAAGCTTTGGAGTTTAATTGTTATAACAGGTGTTGTCCTTAATTTATTTTTTAGAGTTAACATTGCTGTTTCTGTTCTTGCTGTGGTGATCAAGCATTGAAACAAATTGACTTGTAGGATTTGGTAACATGGCAAAAGATGTAAGTATATTTTATATTATTCATATGCATGTGTGTATAGTGTTTCCATAAATTCTTCTGCTAATAAAAATGAATGATACAGATGCCATAGAAGGCATTATTGGGTATGGAAGGTTACTACTTGTATCTTAATTTTGTATTCTTACCCATCATCGTTTCCTTATTAAAAATACATAAATATGAAGTTTAGACTGGAGAGAACCTGTAGCTATCCATTTGTTGGCATATCTCAAAAGATCACCATCTTGCTGAACAGTATCTCTGGCATTTTGTGCCCTCACCATGTGTATATCTCCCCCCGGAACAAACTAGTGTTTGGCATAACCCTACTTACATTGAAATCTATGGGAGTTTTGCCATTGACTTCAATGTAGCCAGGACTGCACCCATAGTGAATTTATTGTTTGTTTGGCTCTGGGTAGTGAGTGAAATACCCATCACTAAATTTCATGTTTAACAGAATGGGTGACAAGTGCAGGCAACTGCTTTACTGCTGTGACTCAACCTTGTTTCTTGAGAAACTCCATCGCTAAGGGGTCAGAGTGAAGTACTGCCTACATGATCATTCATTCTTTTGGCTTTTTCTCTCTTTTTTTTTTTTTTTTAAAAAAAGCAAGCTACTGGCTCTAGTCCATTTCCATTGGCCCTGTCGACTTTTGCACAGGACACCAGCATCAGTCCATTGGCCTAATGGTGAATGGTAACGGGAAAGGGCCCTTTTTTGAGTGTTTCTGTTTCCCTTCCCCTTCCTAGTGGTCTCTTAACAATTAGAAAAATATTACTTATTTATGAGAGTAATGTAAATATTTAATAGAGCTCTTGTGCTTCTGTTATCACTTTGCAAATATAATAAGGCATAAATCTTAATTTACATAATAAGAATTGGATCTTTCAATAGGCTGTTTTTAGACAAGAGCCTCATCACCTGCCCATCATGCGTGTTGCAGGGCTAGGATGCTAGAAGCCCTGCAACATGCGTAATGGGTGGGGAGGTGCTTGTCTAAAAACACTCTCAGGCATTTGAAGCCCCACTGACCGCAATTGGGCATATATATATATATATATATATATATATATATATATATATATATATATATATATATAATATGCATGCATGCATAAGTGTTTTTAGGACTGGTTCATTAATTGTCTTAAGCTTTTTTCTTTTTTAAAAAGCAAAAACAATATGGCCTCTTAAAGTAAAATGTTCTATGACTTAAGGGTTGGTGTGAAAATGTTATGCCTTTCCGTACCGTGAGAGACTGAAGAGGATTTGTTTTTAAAATTTCATGAACAAATACAGTGCATGGCTAATGAAGGTCAGGAGAGAGGAAATGGGGTTTAAAGAAAACCTCACAAGATTGCTCGAGATAACAATAGTAAAAAATGTTTAAAGTAGCTGAGGGAGATAAAAATAGTATGTTCATAAGACGTTTACATTCCCTGAAGGAAAAATGAAGTAGGTTTATAAATAGCTGAAAATGACTGAAATAATGTGTGTTCATTTTGATTAAATCTGTCCTTTAAAATATTTGAGGAGACGGGACCAATGGTATAATGCAAACCAGTAATGAATTCCAAATATGATATCGAATATAACCATTGTTATATTTTTGTTGTCTGTGTGAAGGCATTATAAGAGCGGATGAGTAAAAGTTCCTCTCTTTATTATGTTGTGACTAACAGATTTAGTAGGCAAGACTGAGTATTAAGTGTGTAACAACTGAGAGGGAGCAGAGACTACAGTATTATTTATATAGCACTGGCACAGAAAAATAATCCATTCAGATGGGTTCCTGCCCCAAGAGGCTTACAATCTAGGATTTGGCAAGTGTAAGCAATGAGAATAGGAAAATACTTTTGCTCTTACAACAGTCATCTTTTTGGAAGTTACTTAGAAGGGTGATTGCTGAGATAAATTGATGTTTTGTATATACTTGTTTTTCATGCAACGTATGCAAGTCCGGTTGATCTTAAACAGAAAGACCCACCTGCTCACAGGCAACTCCAGCAGCTCTTATTTAGTGACCAGGAACAATTGGGCTTTGTTCCTGCCTGCACCATTTGTTTTTCAACTATCTGCCATAGAATTTTCCAGACACATCATACTTCATTTAGGATTTACCTGCAGCAGATTAATCCACTGTCCTGCTGAGCAGTAAGAGATCAGCAGAGAGGCATCACAACACAAAGGGGTTTTACTGGGATGAACTGGAATGGAAGTCAGGGTTGTCTCTACTACTAGCCCACTTGCATCCGCACACAGGGCTTGTTCCACTCCCTAGAAATTGCTTTTTGTACACATTGCTGCACAAAGTACTGACATAGGCAACAGTCGCTTGAGGGTGGGTAGTCCTATGTCCAGTTACAGCAGCCCTCTTGACAGGTACAAGAAATACAGCATCTATATTTGTACTAAATTTGCTTAAGAGGAGACTGTGCATAAAAGCAAGTTGTATATAAATGTTTATGTTCTTCTGGCTTAAGAAAGCTTCAACTGGTTAAAGAAGCTTGTGCAAACTAGCCCTAAGAGAGGCTTAAAACATGTTTTTTCCCAAGGCAGAGATTTGTGATGGAGAACCTTTAGACTGCTTCATAGTCTCCCAAGGGAAGTTATGAGACTTACATCTCGTGGGAAGCTTAAAACCTAGATTGGATGCAATGGTAATGAATGTAGAGTAGGGGATACTTTTCCATTGGTAGGGAGATGACTTGATGATCAAAAGTGTTTCTTCTCTGCGCTAGGTGAAGCTAAGGTAATTGTCACTTGCCTACTCCAGGTTTCATTCAAATGGAAGATTTTTTTAGAATCGATATATGAAAATTAGGGCAGGAAATTTGGTTCAGGAAAAAAAAATTGAATTTAGCAGTTCCTAATCTGGTTGGTGGAGAGTTTACCTGTTGCATGTTGTCGGTGCTCCTCATTTTTATTTATTTTTGTTGCAAAGAGAAGACTGGATACTTAAACAGTTTGGCTAATTCTTATAGGCATTGTGAGGAAATGGGAACCACGCATTTATTTTACAACATTATCTGTAAATCTGTTCCTAAAGAATGAATATTTTAAAAAGATATGTGGAGGAACCCTTTGTTCTGTGTTGCTGATTAGAGTACTGCTCCTACAGCAAATCAATGAGAACACCTTTTAAAGCACTACTGCAGTACTTATAGATTTAAGTAAGCAAAAGAGCCCACCTATACAGACACAGTTGTAAAATTGGGGCATATATGATTGTTATACAGTCAAGTCCTGTGATTGTTCTTTGAGTGGATAAAGTTTGAACGTAGCTAGAAATATTGACCTCCAAAGATGATAAAATCTATTTTCCTTTCAGCAAAGAAAGGCTTGAGAAGCCACACTGACACTTGTAATTGTAGAAAACACAGTATATGGCACCTAATTTTTTTCAGGATAGTTTCTCCCTCTGCCTCCGGCTACTCCTCCTATTGGGTAGCTCTCTGCTTAGACCGCCAGGAGGCAGAAGTTAAAAGTTCCCAGTGCGCATGCGAACCGAGAGCTATCCCTCGCGTCAGTCCGTCTTCTGCCTGCAGACCGTTGGGAGCGGTTTTTTGGTGCTCTCTCCAGGGCGCCCCAACGGACAGGCGGGACCAGCGGGGTAGCGCTCTTCCCAGACCCGGTTGTGGGAATCGCTTCAAAAAGCCCCAGCCATCTCCCTTGCACGGCGCCTGAGAGCAGGGGAGCCGAGTGTGAGCAAAGGAAAAAAAAATGCCGTGGACTTCTCCAGCTGGGCCGGGTTCCCAGTCTTGGCCGGTGTCCCCCTGCCTCACAACGGACCCAGCGTGCCTGGGATCCGCCATCTACGGCAGTGACACCCTGCCGGGTTCGGCCCCTCCCCACCCTCGGATGGAGGAGATGGAGCGTGCCGCTGAACAGGCAGCGGAGCAGCCCCTAACGGCCTGTGAAGACACACAGGTAGTCACGATGTCGGTCCTAGCTAACTCCATGGATAAAATCCTGGAATCCCTAAATAAGCTCTGCGAGACCCAGTCTCAGGGTAAACAGAAAAGAACCCCGTCCAGGGTGCCAAAACCTAGCAAGAGGGCCCTGAAAGCTGACTGTAAAAGGGTGGGAAAGGGGAAGAAGAAAGCACCACGAGGGGGCGCTATTGCCCACCTGTTAGCTTCCCTGCACTCCTCTGAGGAGAGCCCTGGGGAGGATCTCCCAGAGGGGTCTAAACATCAGTCTCAATCTACCCTATGGTCAGACTCTGACGCTGAATCCACTCAGGAGGTCTCGGGGTCTGGGGAGGGAGAATATGTAGAGCCTCGCCCAGATCCCAGAGATAAGCATAGACAATTTACACACTCCTACAGGGGTGGGTTCCTGGGGCAGGTTATCAAAACCTTGTAGCTAAAGAAGAAATCCCCCAAGGGTGATTCCTCTGACTCCCAAGAGGAGGATGTCAATGATTACATTCCCTTCGTGCATGGGAAGGACCTAGGAGTCCCTCCGGACAAAGCCTTTGAGAGGCTAGTGCTGAAGGAGTGGAATCAGCCCAATAAGGCATACAAAATGACTAGAACATAAGACTCCTTGTATTCCTTCTCCGGAAAGAAGGAACCCCTATTCAAGAACCCAAAGGTGGATGCGGCAGCTGCATCCCTGGCTAGGCAAACTGTTTTCCTAGGGACCCCATGGACAGGGCACTTGATTCAGCCCTGCGAAGGGCACTAGACACTGCAGCCTACTCACTAAAAATTAATATTGTGACCTCTTACGTTGCCCGAGCACAACTGGCATGGATGCAGGAAGCGCAGGACCCAGAAATTTCAGATAAAAGGGCCCAAATTCTCACTTCCCACATACTTTTGGCTACAGCCTTCCTTGCTGATTCCTCTTCAGACGCCATGACGTGGGCGGCCCGATCAGTATCTGGTACAGTCGTGGCAAGGCGTAGGCTGTGGTTGAGATCTTGGCAAGGGGATATTACCGCTAAGAACCTTCTGGTCTCTGGACCCTACAAAGGGTTCCAGCTCTTTGGAATGTGTCTCGATAAAGTTTCAGCTGACGCAACCAATAAGAATAAGCCAAAAACCCTACAACGGTTCAGGACAAAAAGGCGCCTTTTTCGTAACCCTCCAGCCAGGTCAAGATGAAACTGAGGTGCCTTCAGAAGGTTCCAACCTCAAGGCAATCGAGACCGTCCCTTCAATTTTTCCTTCCACAATAGGGGCCACAAGCAGGGTCGATTTGACAAACAAAAACTTAGAGCCCCGGCCTCGGGACACTCTAAGCAAGACTTATGACTATCCCGACGACAGCGAGGTTGGGGAAAGGCTCCAAAACTTCTCGGGTCTGGGAGTCTTCAGTGTCAGACGCCTGGGTATTAAACTGCGTAGTGCAGGGTTACTTGATAGAACTACGAAGCAGTCCCAAAAAGCGTTTCCTAGCTTCCCCCTCTTCCAACAACCCTTTAAAACAAGGGGCCATGCAGAGGGAAATCCAGAAGCTCCTTGCAATCCGAGCCATAGAAGAGGTGCCGCCCGAGCTCGCCAAAACAGGCCTGTATTCCATAATATTTTTAATATTAAAAAAATCAGGAAAATGGAGGGTGGTCTTAGACCTAAAGTCCCTAGACATCCAGGCAGAGATGTCAGCACGCAAGCAATACGAGACTTAATGGAAGAGCAGAACGTGGGAGTGGGGATAGAGTTGTGTGTCATCGGGTACAGATGACATTGGATGCCATGAGTTTACCCAGAGAAAGAGTGAAAGGGGAGAAGAAAAGAGGGCCCAGGACCAGAAGAGAGTCCCAGAAACCAAGGGAGCGTAGCGAATCCAAGAGGAGGCTATAGTTGACAGTGTCCAAGGCAGCAGAGGGATCGAGGAGGACAAGAACCGAGTAGAGGCCCTTATACTTAGATAAGAGAAGATCATTGGTGATTTTGACAAGGGCAGTCTGTCAAGTGTAGGGGGCGAAACCCCAATTGAAGGGGGTCAAGGGAGGAATTTGAAGAGAGGAAAACAAGACAGCACGTATAGACAGCCTGCTTCAGGAGCTCAGGGTAGGAGCATAATGCAGTGATGGGTTGGAGGGGTCAACAGTGGCTGCCTTAAGGGTAAGGGGAGACTGTGGTGAGTTCGAAAGCCAAAGACCCAGTAGAGAGGGAAATATTGATGTGCATCAGCGAAGGAGCAGCGGTGGGGTTAAGAGGCGAGGGGATGGGATCAAGGGGACAGGTGGAGGGGTTGGATGAAGAGAGGAGGGATGTGTCCTCAAGGGAAGCTGGGGAGAAGGTGAAGAGAAGAGAGGCAGGAGGGGGAAAGCAGGGAATGAATTGTGGGAGGAGGGGAAGGATTGAGAAGCAATAGCAAGGCGGAGTTTATCAGTCTTGTTGAAGAAGGAGAGACGATCCTGTGCGCAGAGAGGGGAAGGGGGACGGAGGACAGGGAGACTTCAGAATGGAAGCAAATGGTGGGAAGAGATGGCAGGGGTTCCAGGAGTGACATTCGATTAATGTGGAGTAATAGCAGTCTTTGGCCAGGGTAAGGGCATCACTGAATGGAGAGAGAAGTGGAGGAAGTCGGTGAACTCTTGAGACTTCTGCCAGAGGCGCTCAGTGGATCAAGAGCAGGATCAGAGTTGACGGATGGTAGGGCTGAGCCAAGGACAGAGATTTATGCGACAGATAGGATGGCACGAGAGGAGAACAAGGGCGTCAAGAGTGGAAGAATCGGCTGGATTGAAGGTTGAGATAGCAGTCAAGGCAGGTGGTAGAAGAGAGAGATGGGGGGAGAGGGAGGAAGCAAAGTCAAGAGGGTCACTGGATTAAAGGTCATGGAAAGAGCAATAGACTGGCGAATGGGTGAAGGTGAGGGGGCAGCAGGAGTAGTACAGTAGGGAATCCAGGTTTTTGTAAGCGCAAGGAGCTGGAGGGAGTGGGAGAGGAAGAGATCGTGGATGAACATTACTTTCTGCGTGGAAGATTGGCAGTTCCACAGGGCACAAGAGAAAGGCAGCCTAGATGGGGGATGGAACAGATTTGGTAGGTGGGCTGAGATATAGGGGAAGGTAGAGGTGTGGGTTGATAGGAAGGAGGAATGTTGCTCGGGGGTGGGGGGAGTTGGAAGGAAAGGAGGAGAAGAGAGGTACATGGAAGCAGACCAGATGTTTACTGCAGGAAGGCAGGATTGACGGATGGGTGCCGGCATATTGTAGTGATGCGGTGAATGGTATAGTGGACAGTCGCAGGAATAGGCGGTATACGACCTGGTCCCGAAATGGCAGCAAAATGGCCAGTGCCTTTTTGTGTCACCCTTTAGATGACCGCCCTCAGAGCAGAGGTCCAGCAAGTAAAGACTTGTTAATTACCTGGGAGGAAGAAAGAGAGAGACGGACAGATGAACATTAGCCAGCTGAATGGGGGTCCAATCAGTTCCTTCCAGCATGCAAGAGCACCCCTTCAGTGTCTCCTCTTCAGACGCCCTTCATCAGAGGTGGGGGGAAGCGAGTTCAGTCTTGGCCATATTAAGTTTGAGTTGGCAGCAAAACATCCAAACAGAGATGTCAAGAGACAGTCAGCAACACGTGACTGGATGGAGGAGGAGAGCCTGTATGTCATCAACATACAGGTGATACTGGAAGCCAAGCGATTCAGTGAGTTGATCCAGAGAAAGAGTGTAATGGGAGAAAAGGAGAGGGCCCAGGACAGAGGCTTGGGGAACTCCCACAAAGAGGGGAAGCGATATAAAGTAGGTACCAGCAAGAGAAACATTGAAGGACGGTTTGTGCTCCCACATCTTAGCTGAATAATTTATTTGTTTGCCTAGATATTTTGCTCATAAGTGCACACAAATTATTTTAAAATAAGATTCTATAGTGTGTTTTTTCAAAAGTATATTGATAAGGTAGTAGATCCTAGTGGCCTTTATAACTCGGAGCTACCAGTAGCTGTAATACTATATTAATGTAGACACAATTAAATAAACTGAAAGGATATCCGTTGTGTTCTGGTTTGACAACCAGGGTTAAGAACTGCTTGCTTGTAGATGACTGCATTTACAGGGCTGCTGCTGCCCTGTTGGTTCACCTGTTACGGAGGTATTTGTTAGTATTCCATGCTTAGGTTTGTGTTCTAAAACGGGAATTAATTTCCTGTTTACTTCTAAAAAGTAGATAGCTAATGAGTAGGACATTTCATCCAGTTTTATGCCCTCTGAAATGCGTTCAGCTTTTGTGTGGTTTCTCCTCATAAGAAGAACCTGCAAGAGGTCCAACAGATGATTTCAAGGCACAGATAGGCTCTCATTCGATCTGGATTGGGATAGTGGAGTTCACCACACCACAGAGGTGCGGCGGCTGCTTCAGCACCATGCACTTACTGCCTCTGGCGACAGTGGATCGTACTGGGGAGGATGGAAGCTGTGCAAGGGCAGCTGATGCATGCAGAGAGATACCTGTTGGGGGAGACAGCTTCAGTAAGTGCAGGGTACAGCCCTGCTTGGGGCTGTACCCACCAAGGTGTTTGTCTGAGGGAAGGAGAAAAGCACAACTTGGTAGGAGAACGTGCTGTTCTTGTGGGGAGATGCTTGGTTGCAAACTTCAGGATGCCCCATCGCCTCGTTCTGCGGGTAGCGGAGATTCTTGGGCCGCGACTGGACAAACGGAGCAAGGTAATGCGGGCACCCATCCCTGTGGAGAAGCGCATTGCCATCGCCCTCTGGAAGCTTGCCATTCTAGACTCCTGCTGTTCTGGCGACCAGGAATTCGGTGTTGGAACTTCCATGGTGTGGCACCATACTCGTGGAGGTTTGCATAGCAATTGTGGAAGTGCTGCTGGACTGGGTGTTGCATCTGGCTGAACCGGTGGAAGTAATGGAGGGCTTTTGGCAAGGAGGGGTTCCCAAACTGTATAGGGGTGATCAATGGGAGCCATACCACCATCAGCTGCCCACCTGATAGCAAAAGATTACTAACTGAACCGGAAGGGGTTTTTCTCTGGTTCTTCAGACTATAATGGATCACCATGCTTCATGGATATGCTGGAGGGGGTGGTCCAGGAAGAACCAAGATGCCTGCATCTTCCACCAGTCCCTCTTGGGCTGCATGTACATCGGAGACTTTGGACCAGCCACTGAAACATGCGTTGAAGAGGTGCTCCGTGAGGCCTATTGTTCTCAAGGACCATGCCTACCCCTTGAAGCCCTCGTTCATGATGGCACACAGCATTGCCCACACCCCGCAGCAAAGGTACTTTAACTGGCAGCTCAGTGCCACCTGCTCTGTTGTGGAGAGGGCTTTTAAAGCAGCACTGGAGATCAATAGCTGTTAGGATCGATTTCCAGCTAGATACCACTCCCTTGTTCACCACCACCACCACCACCACCCTGTGTTCTCCACAAAATCTATGAGACTAGTGGAACCACGTTGGAGTACCCCTGACAAGTTAGCTCTGGCAAGCCAACGTCCCTGTCCCAGGAACAGGTGAATTGAGAGGAGCAGCGCTTAGTTGGAGAGATCCGGGATGCCTTGTGCTGGCACATCAACTTCAGTGCTAGCCAAAAGACCCACCATCAGTGGCAGTTTTTAATGAGCATTGATAAACTGCTTCACATGGATCTTTTTGTGCTATCAATAAAGCCATTTAAAATATTTTCTGTGTGTCAACTGTAGTGTCTTCTGGTCCATCCATTCTTCTCCACCCTTCTGCACCGGGGATGGCATACTTCCTCTCCTTGGGGCCACCCCCGTGTTATTTACCACCAGGCTGCCTTTCCCTGTGTGTTCCCTGTTGGCATTTGAGGATTAGCTGGTTGCAGGCCTGAACCTCTGCATTTCCTATAGTAATTTGTAGACTAGCCGGCTGCAGGCCTGAACCTCTCTGATTTTTCTATTGACTTTCACAGGCTAGCCGGGTCTGGGAATGGAAATAGGAAGCGTAGAGGAACAGGTGAGGCTACTATGGGTTCCCATCCCCTCAAGTGTAAGTGCATGGCCAGCAGACTCCTCACCCCCTGTTTTCAGTGCACCCACAACTCCCTTCTCCCTTCCTACCCCCAGTCGCCAAAGCAACTTATCACTATGGCATACAGCCATTCTCCAAGGCCCCCCTCCTTCCCTTCCCTGCATCACCCTCCTCCTGCCCCAGGTCAGCTTATCGCTATGCCACACAGTTATTCTCCACGTCCCCTCCTCTAAACTTTCCTCCTTTCCCAGAAGACAGCCGTTCTCCATGACCCCTCCAATTTCCCTCCTTTCCTTGCATGGAAAGCATGGATTATGAACAATTTAATGAACTGTATGAAACTTCATTAAATAAAGAACTTTAAATATAGAACTATAAACAAACTATAAAACTCTTTAAATATCAAACAGCTACTTTTTCCACCTGCTCCTTTTGGGGGCAGCTTGGCATGTTTGCTTGAGTGACCGACCTATTGGGGGGGCAGGGGGGGGAGGACATTTTTTCCATCCTCCTCCTGCAGATCTGGGTGTGGAGGAGTGTTTGTTGGAGGCCTTCCTGGTCCACGAACTGTTCTCTGACACGAGTGCAGTGTGAAGAGAGTTCACGTATCTGTCGCACATGGACCGGCCACGTCACAGCTGGAATCTCACTTGGGCTGGGGGAGGGATGCTTGTGTGGCCAGCGCTGCAGTCCACCCTAGCTGTGGCGGGAGCTCTGAGAGCAGCCCAGCTTCCTTGAACACAATGGGGATCAGACTCTTACCGCTTGGCTGGCTTCACGCATGATGTGTCCTCCTCCTGTCCCTGTCATCACACCCGTACCTGTGTTTGAAGAAGTGGCCAGTCACAGGGAGTGTCAACATGCCACTGCTGCGTCTGCTACTCACTGCTTCCAGGATCTGATGCTGCTCTTGCTGCTGCTACTTGCTACTTCCTGGGATCTGACTCTTCCAGGGATCCAATGCTGTGCCAGTGTCTAAGTAACACCAGATGGGGCGCCATTGGTAGCAGAAGGTTGTGGAGCGCCAGCAGAAGTGGCGATGGTAAGTCCTTCAAAGCAGCAAGTGGACGCTCAAAGGACCGTACACCACCAGCACTGTTACTTCTGCTGCTTTCTGGGTCTGCTGCCAAGCTGGTTAAGCCCTCCCACCCCAGCAGCTACACACAAACTGTTGCGTCTATAACGTCGTAGGTGTGGAGGATTACCTTTTTAGGCAGACCTCAGTACACACCAAGAATAATGTGTAAAATCATTCTGTGTCTAAATGATCTTCTAATGTAACCCCATTGTCTTTTTTAAATGAAATAACTTTCTTAATCTGTTGATCTTGGAAATCTAAATTGAATTAAACTTTTGTCTTATTTAATAGGCTGGCCTAATTGAAGCCAATGGAGAACTAAAGATTTTTATAGACCAAAATCTTAGTCCTGGAAAAGGTAAGAATAGTCTTCAGAAAGTTATTTTACCTTAATCTAGCTTTGTGTATAGTGAAAGTGCATCACTATTGTAGTAAGCTTTGACAAATGCTTTTTTACACAGTTTTAAACCAATCTTTTCCTAGAACATGTTCTAACAAAATCAGACGTTTATTCTGCTCCCTGTGGAGTGGGAGCAACCTGCCTATTTGCCTCTATGAGGGCATGGGCTTAGAGTTGCTTGTACTCTGACAAACTGCAAACCGGAAATGTAGCTATTTCATGTTTGCTTTCAGTAAAATTGTGGTTGGCATTTCATATTAACATAATAGCCAAGAACTTTTGGGGGTGTTAGTCTGTAACTTTCAATGAATAATATCATATACTTCCTACATGATGGGATGTTCAGTTTGGATTCAGATATTATTTCCTTAGTACTTTTCTGAAAATTTATTTTTAAAAGAAGTTATGTTTGAAAGTGTCTGAAAACTTTCCAGTACCATCAACAAAAGAAATGTCTAGGTGATATTTTACTCCTGTCAAAATGTATATATATTATCTGTACCTCAAGCTTCCTATTGAAGGGGCTGTGAAGACAAAGGAACATTTTTCCGTTTGTGGCGGCTGTGCCCAAGGGTCAGGATACTTGGTGATTAGATTCCAACGGCAAATCACAGGGTATATTACCATTGGACCCTCTTTTCTGCATGTTGAATACCCCTTGCAAAAAGGCCAATTTTACCAGAATGACAAAATGACCTTTTTTCTCTTTTTTTAAAGGGGGGGGGGGGAAACCCACTTTTGGTTGTGCCAGGCTTTGTATAGACCTTGAGTGGAATAAACTTTCAACCTCTAACTAGCGGTATGCAGAAATCTGGAACATTTTGGTGATGGAGAAATTCTCATCGTCAGAAAATTGGAGGGTAGACATAAAAAAGAGAATTATTTAGAGAGAGGTTTTCCTTTCAAAAGATGGGGAAATGATGTCGTTGCCATGTTGGTCCTAAAAGTAATAGATGGAGACAGTAGTTCAGATAATATCTTTTATTGGACCAACTTCTGTTGGTGAGGGTCTGCAAGGTTTCAAACCACACAGGACTCTTCTTCAGGCGATAGGCAAGTCAGGACTACACTTGAGCAGCTGCAAGAGGCATGTGTATATATACATAAACATAAGAGATGGAGAGGAAAGGAATTTCCCTGCAAGGAAGTCAGATTTTTTTACATGATTGTTTTAAGTATTAAAATAAACTAGCAAAAATAATTGTTTGACAAACTTCAGAAATATAGTGTGTCAATGAAGACTATATACGCTTCATGCTTTTCCACTTACTGTTGATTATCAAAATGACTGTATTGTGGATAATGCAGATTGTGATGTTGATGTATTAATAAGAGATACTCCCACCCTCAGGAGGGGCACTTTTGCACACGCCCTTGGCTGGAGCCTGGGTCTGCATAAGGGCTGATGCGCCCTGGCCAGGTGTGCCAGCCCAGGTGGCAGGGGGCTGGCCCAGGGGTGGAGCTGACCGGCTCATCCAGCACTCAAAAAGCAGCACACACAGATCTTCTACAGAGAGCTATAAGTTTTATACATTAATAATAATTTAAAAAATTAAATGACCAATTAAGCTACTATTCAACATTACTTCTGCAAACACTTATTTTTTCGTGTTCCATCACGTTAGTAAGTAAAAAGAACTTCTCTAAGTTCCAACACATACTTGAGGAAAGGCTGCCCTTAACTCTATTGAAGTATGAGTAGCACTCATAAAAAGAACAGGCCTTCCCTCATACGTAAGCTTGATGGAAGTGGTATTTGAAAGTTATTTATTTTCACAAAGAATTTCATGCTATAGGAAGGAAATTTGAAAAAAAAGGTTGGCAATGGAATGTTGGAAATGAAGTGATGTTGACAGGGAGTGTTGCATATTGAATAGTGTGGTCCAAATTGCAAAGCAGCTTACACAAGTGTAGCTGTTGGTTGAGGAAGCTGCAGCTAAGAACTGCTGTTCTTGGCTTGTTTCTGTGCCTGTTGGCAATAATGGCTTGCTCTGGTGCAGCTGGGCTGGTGACTTTACTAAGGTTTATGAGAGTTGTCTGCAGAAACTTTGTAGTACTACTTCTTATGGTTGCAATATAACTATGAGCATGCTGTAAAAATCTTCTTACTTGCTTCTCTGGCAAGTTATGCTTTTCGAGCTTGCAAGTGGATTTTTCCAGCTTCAATACCACTCCCCACACTAATCCCTTATCTGGCAAGTAGTCTTTTTTGCCTGGCTAGTGGATGTTTGTTTATATTTTTACAGCCCTTTCTGAGTGTACACAAAATACATAAGTAAACTGTTCAGTTTAAATATGACTGAAAATAATTGCCAATTTGGGAGTTTTATGCTAAATGTTTCTGCAAGCAAATAGCAGGAACAGTATGCAGTCTGTAATAGTTTTCCCACTGAAGAAGCTTCCTGGCATAAGTTAATGTGCAAACTTTTAACAGAATTAGTTGAAGTGATACAAGCTTTTGGAAACCCTTATTTTGATCAGATTGCTTGTTTCAGTTTGGCTGAAGTCAATAAGGACCAAGAGTTCCTGAAGACAGTCTCTTATAAAACGTGATGCAACTTATACTTGCAAATCCTCTCACAGTATGGATTTGCAAATAGACTCTGTTTCATTAGTCCTGAACAACACTACCTGTGTTGGGGGTGGGTGAGAGGAGACTATTTGATCTTCAGAACATCTACTGCAATCTTTTCAGTCTTGCAGCTACCAAAAATTATGTTCATTTTGTTTTGGATGTGTGCTGCTGCTACTACTTCAAGAACAGGAGGAGTGGAAATCTTTTTCAGAAGCCTAGGACAAGTAAGAGTAGTATCGGGGCCAGGAAAAAGGGCTGGTTTCCATGTTTTACTTGAGGATGCAATTAAGTGAGGTGGTTTCTATTTCATTCTCTCAATCTCTTCAGCTTTGCAAAACCAGAAATTAATAAAAGCCAGAAAAATTATTTATCTTGGCAGTCGGTTAAGTCTGTGTGTATACAAAGAGAATGCTGGTATTGAATGTGAAATATTCTTGCATAATTGTGCTAAATAGATTTTTTTCTTAATCAAAAGCCAGATCAACTTCTTTTCAGACAAGAGAGAACTGATAAGTTTTCTACATTGCAGTGCTTAAAATTGTTGCTGAAATTTAAACTGCTCTAGTTAATTTCCTTGACTTGACTTATAGTAATGGGTATGGGTCTCTTAAGAGCTGAAACTTATACTTGCATGCCATGCACCACTAGGTGGCAGCATTGGTATATAGCTAGAAAATATATATATTTCAATTGTTTTATTTGCATTGATGTAGACTACAATATTGATCACAGTTGTTTCAGTTATGAAACAAAAAGGAAAAAACAAATATCCAAAAGCTCAGTACATAAAAGAATGGGGATGATAATGTTCAATTGTTTATTTGTGTGTTTATTTTAATATTTGGTATCCCAGCTCGGGGCAGCTCACAAAAGTAATACAACATATGAATATAAATAAGTTAAATATAAATTCTTAAAAACAATGCATCATAAAACTACTGGAGCAAAAATAAAGAAAACCCTCACCCCTACCTGTCTCTCTCTCTCTCTCCCCCCCCCAAAAAGCCTGACGGAACAGCCAGGTCTTGCATTGTCGGTGGAAGGAGGGAACATTCAGGGACAAATGGGCCTTTTACCGGGAGGGAATTCCACAGCCTCGGTGCAACTACCGAAAACATCCTCTCTAGTCACCACCTGCGACACGCTTGGCACCCCTAAGAGGGTGCCCCTGGGTAGTGAGGCAATCCCACAGGTTAAGTGGGGCCCAGACTCTGTAGGATTTTAAAGGTCAAAACCAACACCTTGAATCGGGCCCGGAAGACTACAGGCATCCAGTGCATGGTGTTACATGCTCCCAGTGGCCTGTCCCCGTAAGGAGACGGGTTGCCGTGTTCTGCACCAGCTGCAGTCTCCGAAACATTACCAAGGCAGCTTCTTGGGGTAAGGGTGGTTGGTGCATGGTTATCTATGGCTGCGGCTGCCTTTCGCATGCTCCAAGCAGGCATAAGTCCCCACCAACACAGCTGGTCCTTTCGTAGGTGGTGGGGGCGATGGACTTCCCCCATGGGGTAAACCCCATTGGGGTGCCCAGACCTGGGGAGCCTGTCCTGGGGTTCTGAACCCCTTAAATGGCAAGTTCTCCCCGCTCCGCTGCTGGCACAGGGGACATGGTCCCTGTGTTTAATGAGGGGGTGTGGCCATGGGCCGGCGGAACTCCTCTTCTGCCACTGCCCTCACTCCCAGTCGCCTGGCCCCTCCGCCAGTGCACAGCCCCATGCGGTGAGTGGGATTTGCCGGATCGCAGTCCTAGTCTAAAGAACTGAAAAAATACTATATTCCTAAAAATTAGCAATTCCTAATATAACAAGAAAAGAATCAATTGCAATCTTAGCAATAGGAGGCTAGTATTTATATTTATTTATTTATATTTATTAGCCACCCTCTCATGCCCACGGCATCCTGGGGCGGCTTACAACACTAAAAACGACAACAATCATAAATTATTATTTTTAAAGCATTTTTTAAGAAAACATCTCCCTCCCACCCTCACCTCCGAAGGCCTGGGCGAACAGCCAGGTCTTGCAGGCTCGGCGGAATGCCAGCAGACCCGGGGCCAGGTGAGCTTCCTCTGGGAGGGAATTCCAGAGTCACGGCCCGGCCACCGAGAACTACCGTTCCATTGTGGCCCCCCGCCTAACACAGGGGACCTCCAGGAAGGCACCCCCGGTAGACCACAGGGATCGCTCTGAGACGCGGAGGGTGAGGCGGTCCCTGAGGTCTGAGGGTCCGAGACCGTGTAGGACTTTATAGATCAAAACGAACGCCTTGAATCTGGCCCGGTACGCTGTAGGCAACCAGTGCAAAGCCGCCGTATTCTGCACTAGCTGCAGCCTCCGGACCAGAAACNCTGTCCCTGTAAGGAGACGAGTCACCACATTCTGCACTAGCTGCAGCCTCCAGACCAGAAACAGGGGAAGCCCCACGTAGAGCGCGTTGCAGCAGTCCATCCTCGAGGTGATGAAGCCATGGATGAGAGTGGCCAGGTCAGACCTGGAGATGTATGGACGGAGCTTCCATACTAGATACAGCTGGCGGAAGGCAGCTTTAGCCACCGCCTCCACCTGCTGATCCAGACGGCGGTCCGAATCCAACACCACTCCCAGACTCCGAACCTGCTGGGCTACAGGAGGGCAGACCCCCCCAACCGGAGGAGCCAGCACCCCCCTCGCCCTTCCCACCACTATCACCTCCATCTTATCGGGATTAAGTTTCAGTCTGCTCTGCCGCATCCCCTTTATGAAGATCTTTTTTTTTTTTTTAAATAGCTGGGGAGACTGAAGTTCTTCCCAGTACCGATAGTACTATTCGTAAACAACATGCAGGAATAATTTGAACATTCACCATATTACCCTGCAAATGTTCCTCTCATGTGAACTGGATGTGCTAGTTTTAGGGGAGACTATTTGACCTGCAGAACATCTTTCAGTTTTGCAGCTACCAAAAATTATGGTCGTTTTGACATAGTTTTGGATGTGTGTGCTGCTTTATCAAGAATAGGCATGAAGGGAATGCCAACAGGTGCACCATCTGAAGCTAATTGTGTGGCACTTTAAAGATGGTGACGGTCTTAAATTAGGCGCAGTAGCAGATTGAGAGCCAGTGGAGAAGTGACACAGTCAAATAGATGAGGAAAGAAGATGCGGTGGGCTAATGCAAGAACCCCCAATTCTCCTGCAGGTTGGGGTGACTGGCATAGATTGTACTATGCATCTGCTTCCCACAAAGGGAAGGGGAGATGGGTGTGTCTGAGCCTTCTCTTTTTGTTTTGATCGAAGAGGACGATGTGTACTTTTCCTCTATATCAGTAATTACCGAATCCTTTGGACCAACTGACCACTATAAACCCTCAAAACGTCTCTCAGACCTCCATGCACCTGCTAGAGTTGGTCATCATGGTTTGGGACATATTCATTGTAGGCTGCCTGCAGCTGGTGGCTTTGGTTCCTAGGCAGTTTCCTAGGGGAAATGGATAACTGTAATGCACGTGTGCTGGCCACAGGGAAGCTATGCTTTTCTGTAGCTGCAGTCCATTCTGTGAATCAAAGTTACGTCTTTGTGGACCACAGTTTGGGAACTACTGCTCTGTGATGTGAATTTTTGGTCTAATAAACAATTCTTAAAATGAGATGAGGAACCTCTCACGTCTGTGAGTCAAGTGCAGCCCATGGCTAGTTTTTAGTTCATCCCTTTCCAGAGCCTGGATATAGTCCCCAGATCCAGTTCTACCCCCAAGCACTGGAAGGCATAGCCTAGGGTAAGGAAGCAGAGATGAGGGCATTCACAGAAGGATAGGGGAGAGAAAGTGCCTCCTGGGAGGAAAACAACTTCCTACTCCTGTTCTAAAAGATGCAATAGGAACAAATGATCAGTTTTTACCATAGAATGAAGTCAGCAGTGGAGTGCCCCAGGGATCTATACTTGAACTGGTGCTGTTTGCATTCGTTCATGTCCTGAGAAAAGGATAAACAGTAAGGTGGTGAAATTAACAGTTGGTACAGAATTATTCAAGATAGTTAAATGCAAAGCTGACTGCAACAGTTACAAAGGAAGGACTTCATGCAGCTGGGTGACGGGGCAGTGAAGTGGCAGATGAAATGTTAAATGCCAGGTAGCGCATTATTTAAAATTCCACGACAGTCTGGGAGGCTCAGGTCCCGATTCTGCGCCTCACCGTACCAGGCTCCCCAGCTTCTCAGATGCAGTACAGGGCCAGCTTCCCCTCACGCAGGCTGTGAGGGGGCACCAGGGGGAGGGAGCCCTGGTGCCCCCTCACAGCCTGCGGAAGGGGAAACTGCCCCCCCCCTCTTCAGAGACTGGCAAATAAACAAACCTGCAGCAGCAATGGCAGAAGCAGCTCCATTCAGTTCCCATGTGGGTGGTTCCTCCTAGCCACTTCCTGGCCCCTCCCGACGGGGCCTCCTACAGCAACGCAGCCTGATAACGTCATCTGGCCATGTGACGAGGGGCCAGGAAGGGCCTTGGAGGAACCACATGGGAACTGAATGGTGCTGCCGGGTCAGTTCATTTACCAGGCGCTGAAGGGGTGGGGGTGAATCCTGGTAGCCCCTCCCACTCGATGCAGCCGAGGGGAGGGGAAGCAAAACCTCAAGGCTTTTTTCATCCCCCTCTCCCCAGCGCAGGCTGGAAATTCTATGCCGGAAGAAGCAGGGCAAGAGATTCCACGGGAAGGGGATTCTGCAGGAAATCAGTGAATTGCAGACCCGCATTTGGCTCTGGGCCTTAGATATATATTGTATAAAATAAATGAGTAACTGCATTAACGTGTGTAACTTCGTATTATATTAAGGGCATTTTCCCACAAGACAGAATGTGCCTAATTTGTTTCTGGGAAAAGCTCGGGGAGGGAAATCAGGCACAGGTTTCGTCACATAGGAAAGCTAACCCGCGTAGCTTTGGTGGCAATCCTGTGGAGGATGCAGATCTGGATTTACTGGATCTGCATCTCTCGCAGGATTGCCATCAAAGCTGCACAGGTTAGTTTTCCCACATGACAAAACTTGTGTCTGATTTGCCTCCTGGAGCTTTTCCTGGAGGCAACTTAGGTACATTTTGTCATGTGGGAAAGCGTCCTAATGGGGGGGGTTAGGTTTTGAGGTGGGTAGCAATTGGATGATGCATACTTTGTGGCGGCAGATATGTAACCACACAGTTGGTTTTTTTTAAAATTGTTTGCATGTTTAGTAGGAAAACATTTTCTTTAAGGTAATTTTTTATAAGCATGTTTTTCAAAGCTTAATTTTCCTGAGTTAATTTTTGTCTGGTGAAGTCTTTATTGTATACTAATTTCTTAATAAAATATGTTAATATTGCACCTGGAAACAAAACAGGTGGTTTTGAAAAGCAGAGGTAACTCAGGCTCCTTACAAATTAATACTCACTTTTTGGTGAGGATATATATTACCTGCTAATTTATTTTTCTCTCCTCTGTTAGAGGATCTGGATACTGACCTGTGTGCGCGTATAGATATAAAAAATATGCCCTCGTCCAAGGACGAGGGAAAAGGTCAACTAAACTTGTCATGCCAGCTTCTTTAATATCTGCTCCATATGAGGAAACTAGTTCTCGTCCTATATTTTTAGGTGGAAGCCAGTGGCGGCTGGTGGGTTTGGATGTTGGAGGGGCACTGGGGCAGTAAGGCTGGCGGGCCTAGGGGTGGAGCCAGGGGGACGGTGGGTGGAGCCAGCGGGACGGTGGGCGGAGCCAGGGGACGGTGTCTCTTCCTTTGTTCCCCTTCCTATGTCTCTTCCCTAGCTCCTGTCTCTCAGATTGTAAGCCCTAGGGGCAGGGACCGTGTCTATTTTATTACTTTGTAAAGTGCCAGGTACACTGCTGGTGCTATATAAATGTTAATAATAATAACAACAACAACAAGCTTAAAATAAATAATGCATAAACGCAAAACAAAAAGGCACAGACCACACTCTGAATAACAACAAAAAATAAACTTCTATTTATATAGGCCCCCCACTCCCTCCCTCCCAGTAAGACACAGAACCCTTCTGAGAAACTAAAGTGCAGTAAACCAACAAACAATCACTTTTAAACCAAACAAACACAGTTAAAAGGGCAGGAACAACAATATTAACAACCTGGACCAGCAGACCATGAGACTCAAGGCAAAAAAG
>QEPC01000754.1:2827116-2859304 GCA_003113815.1 Sphenodon punctatus | reverse complement strand
CTCCCCGCTTGCTTTGAATTCTGTTTGCTGCCTGGCTGCCGCAGAAAGGTAAGTTGGTAACCATGTGTTGGTTGCTGGTGCTGCGCTGCTCGTCCTCGCGTCGGCTCGGCAGTCGGCACACACACACCCCACCCCCCCGTCAGGACCAAGGGGAGGGGGAAGAATTTTTTAAATTTTTAAATTATTTTTTAAAAAAAATGTTTTAGATCAGCCGGCGGCAGGGCCGCCGACAACTTGTAGGGCACCGCCCCCGCAGCCCTTAATGAGCAGCCACCCCTGGTGGAAGCAATCCTGTTAGGCTAAGTCTTAGACTAGTTTGTGGGGTTTTTTGGGTTTTTTTAATGCACGTTAATGGAATTTTCACTTTCCAGCAGTTTTAAAATTGATAAGACTTTGGTAGAATAACCTTTGTAGATGGGGGTGGTGGTGGTATATTTGTTTTCATGTTCTCTTAGGAGCCACTGGAAAGTTTTATTCCACTGACTAGATGCTAATATTGCTGACCGTGGCAGAGACATCTCTGTAAGCTCTACAGATTTGATCATGGATACTCCATTTTCTCTTGCTTACAGGAGGTTGAAGCCTTTGCTTAGGCTTTATAGATAACTTTCTGTATTCAGAATTATTGATGGAATTCACTGTGCTTAGCCTATGGATCTTATTCTACACACATCTCAGACATGCTTTCATCTTTTGTAATGTAACAGTCCTACATCTTGGTGTGGAGTTGCAGTTGCCAGAAAATATAAGGTGGTGTCTATAGATGCACTGAACTGTTGTAAGGATGGTGTTGCAATAAACTATTTCGTACATTCAGTGTCCCTGAAATGCTTTCCTAGTTTAGATACTGCACAGTCATTGTGTACCCTAAATAGTAGGGATGGGACTCCTGGTATTGCTGAGAACCAAGAGTGACCGATAATGGTGCACTCGGTTCTAATCTGATAATACCGATAATTCTCAGTATCAGCAATCTCGATTCTCTTGCATTTTTGGATTTTTAACATTGCCATTTTCCTCATTGAAGGCAATGGCGAAAACCACAATGTTAAAGATCTGATACTGATAGATATGATAGAACCGATAAAGGGAGAATTGATAAAACGAGAACCAAGATTTTGCCCAAAGTCCTGTCCCTACTAAATAGGGTAACCTGCTGAAAGAGAGTAGTGAGGAAATTCTCTTTTTAGAAGGAAGAACTTGTTGGCAGTTTTCCAAACAGAACATCTTGTACTGCAGAATGGTGTTAAGAATGTTGATTGAACTACTGTAGCTGCAAAACCCGTGGCTTCCTGTGTCTTCTAGGGAGAGAGCTTTTTTTTTTTTAATGTGCACTTTTTCTAACTTGACGTGAGCTAAAAACTTACTTAGCAGAAATGCTTTTCTGTGAAACTATTATAGAGCTGTGGCCATGGCTCTATAATGAAGGTGGTTGCAAAGTTCCAGTCAACACTGCCGATTGAATAGCATAGGAGTTTCTGTGGCAAACACTTCCAGGTTTGCCACTAAAATCTGTTTTTGTACATTGTAGAATTTGTACTTGCTCTACATTTGCTTTAATGATTTCAAAAATTGAAGTGGGCCATGTTGATTTTGATTTCAAAATTAGTGGAGGACGTGTAAAAAAAAATGTCTGTATAATCGGAGAAACGTTGTGACATGCAGTCACTGTTGTGCGGTTGCGGTTTGTTCTCACCACCGCTTGAAATACGTACGCAGGCTCGAAGTTATAGTCATGATCGATCCACCACGCCTATCCACGCCACCACCAAAAGACTGGATTTACATCCACTCCCAGCCACAGCCGGTGTGTATAACTGTATGTCCCTCTTGCTTCCCAGCCACCCTTCCCTTGTTTGCAGCCTCCGTCGTGTACTGGTGATCTATCATTCACAGGGATGGCGCCGGGGAGGGAGGAGAGGAAGCAGTTTGGGTTGGAGAGAAGGCATGTGCTCAGGTCTGGGGGTGGAAAGCGCACGGGCGGCAGGTCAGATGGGAGGGTGCCGGGAAGCAGGTCGGGTGCAAGGGTGGGCGGGGGAAGGTCAGGCCAAGGCTGGGACCAAACGCTGGATTCACAAGCTGCCAGCGGAGCAGCAGGATCACTCTGAACGGCTCTGCTAACGTAGGTGAGCTACATTAGCAGAGGTTCCCACTTTGTTCTAGGGGGGAGGGGGAGCGGGGTGGCAGCTGTGGTCGGGGCAAATCAGGGAGGGCGTGGAGAGGGCAGGTCGGGTGACAGGGAGGGCACACGGAGGAAACCTGGCTCAGAGAACCTTGTTCAAATTTTCCCCTGCCATTTGGATGATCAGTGCTGCAGGTCGGTGACGGGGTGGATTTAAATCGTCTGTCGTCTTCTCTGAATGAGCATATCCCTGCCTGTGGTGTGCTTGGTCAGGGAAGGACAACAGCCAATTTAAATTTTCTCCCCCAAGTCGTCGAACTACAGTGGCAATCATCCAGTCACCACAGAAAAAGTTGTACCGAGTTCCGTGACCCAGCACAGGTAGCCCTGGGATGTGCTGCCCAACCAACATCTTTCAGAATTCCCCCTCCTGCCTAGATGATCTCTAATACAGCTGGCAGATGAGAGTTTATTTAAAACACTTATCTCCTTGCCCTAAACTCGTGCATCCATTCCTGCAGTAAACTTGATCATGAGAGAGCGAGCTGATTTTAATACCCCCTCTCACCCATTTTTTAACCTTAACAATCAAAAAATAGGGAATTGCCTAATCAAAAAACGTATGGTTTTAAAACCACGTTAAGGTGTCATTACAATTCAATCAAACTTTAACATAACGGTAAACTGAATGTTTTATAAGGCACGTTACTCCTAAACCTCTGTTCCTTACAACCCCCCTTACCTATATAAAAGGACTGCTCTCCTCCTCAAACTTTCACAACCAATATAAATTAATCTTTCAGTTAGCAACAATGTAGCATTCAACCATTTAAAAAACAGTATATCACTCAATACAGTCTCCAGACCTCAGTGTTCTACACTAAAAAAATAAATAAATTACGTCTTAACTGAAATTCAAGAAATTTGGTACTGAAAATCTTAATGAAGGTGGGAAGTGCTGAGTATACTATCAATTTTAATTTCAGTTAAGTTTTTTTGTGTGTTCATCATTGAGGCCTGAAGAATGTGTTGAGTCGTGATACACTGTTTTTAAAATGATTGAATTCTACATTGTTGCTAAGTGAAAGATTAATTTGTATCAGTTGTGAAAGTTTGAGGGGGCATAGTCCTTTTATGTATATATGGTAGGTTGAAGGAATAGGGGTGCAGGAGTAATACATCTGAACATTCAATTTATTGTTATGTTAAAGTTGGATTGAATTGTTATGCCACATTAATGTGGTTTTTAAAGCATAGGGTTTTTGATTTGGTAATTGTGTAAATGAAGAGAAACTTTGCTGTTGTGGTTCTGTCATCAAGGACTTTCTTTAGTGTTCACATTCTTTGGATTCCTAAAGTCTCCTGTACCACAGCATTGGGTTGTCTTGATGCCACCTGCTTCCTAGTGACACCAATTTTACAGTATGTGCAAAATTAGCTCCTTTCAGCAGCACCTCAACATTTGACTCTGTTGTTTTACCCAATGATTTCTAGAAAGGAATGCTTGCTGTGTATGCATCTGATTCTCTAACAGAATGCCACAAAATTTTCTGAATCCCAGTGCTCATACTTACCTAGTTTTTTCTATAGTTATAAATGCTTGAGAGGGGAAGAAAATGATATTTGGAAGAGTCTCTCTAACAGTCAATTTTAAAATTTTACCAGAATCTTGACGAGACCCAACTCCTGGGATGACCATTAGTGTCCAAGAAATTCCACCAGCACAAACCATTTCCTCTGACATCTCTCACCAAACTAGGTAGGATAGTTCTCCCTTACTGACAAGGACATCCTGCAAGTAGCAACATATTTCTGTTTAACTCCCACATTTTTTTTCTCATCTCCATAATAGCTGACCACTTCTATTGGAACCCAAGGGAAGAGGTTAGCGATTTTACACTTAGCCAGTTTGGGGCCTTTTTTGTAGCTCACGAGAAAAGTCAGTTGTTTTTTGCTTCTCCTACCTTTACTCTAAGAAAATGGGGCAAAAAACACTGTAGTCTCCTGGATATTCTAGTAATTGGTTACTTACAAATGTATATAGTCACTTGTTAGGTCTTGCTAGCAAAATACTTCTGAGGTGATCAGGATTTTGGGGTTCTTCTCTCTCTGGCTGTCCCTCAAAGCACCACTGGGACCAGCCATGACTGTTAACCTGCTTACAATCACCACTGGGAACCGCTCTCCCTAGAGTGTGTCAGGCAGAATAAAGGGGTTAATTAATTCTCTGTTACCTGTATCTCAGCAGCTCCTTAGTTGCATAAAAGTAAATGGGTCAGGCTTGTCTTGATATTTAACCAAGAATTCCCCAGTTAATATCCAGTACTGGTAACCACACAGACACAAGTTTTATAATGAGAATTTTTGTATAAAAACTAAGACAGATCATATAGGTTCAGAGCAAATGCAAAATGTGTATAAAGAAATAAAAAACAAACAGTACTCAATGCTGACTTGATTTAGATGTTTTTCTATCTAAATTTTTATCCTTACTCAACAGTCTCTCCTAGCCACATAGATTCAGCTGGGCTCTTCTCGAGTTGGTTTCTTACAACTTTTTCAGTCCAAGATTCAGCTGGGTCTGGTCAAATGGCTTCACAGCCGACTGCTGCTTCCCAGGAATTCTTCTTCTTCCTCTTTAGGTGCTATCAAACACCCTTTAAATATTCATGTTCTTCCTATGTTTCTCTTCCAGCAATTGTGCTGGTATGTGTTTCAGGGCACATTTGCCACTTGAAGATGTGTTATGGGCAGGGCCCCATGGATTTTTCCCCACTTGCAGCAATGGTGGGCCCTGCTCATGGCTCTTGTAACCCGTCGGATGTGTATTGTGATCAAGCGCCTTTTTTTGGCCAAGGCTTAGGCTATCATGAATTGCTTTTGTGTCCCATTTCAAAAGCTTTTACTATAGCATTCACTCTGGCTCATACAACCCATAATTCACATTCATACCATGGTGTTCTACATGTTACATAAATCATTCAGACACCAAATGCTCTTTAATTTTACCAAAAGGCTTTAAAAATGCATCAATTCAATGCTGGGATCACATGTGCTTGTATCATACTTTGTGATTCATAACTCCCTATGATAGTTGTCTTTAGAAGCTCTTCTTGCATGATCAGCTGCTGTACGAGGGGAGGAAGAGACCAAAAGCCACACTTGAAAATCAACAAATCATACAATTGTCAGCTTAATAAAGCAGTAACATCTATGACAAAGCCTATTACTGTGCAGAGATACTTATGACTGAAATGAATCTCTGCTTCTTTTTTCTTCGCTCCCCCTTATCTTTGATCGCCCAGACTGGAAAGCAAATGTCTCTGCAGAAGTTGAAGAATTTAATTAGCTTCATTATTTTTTAGTGGTTTATTGTACTTGTTCCTTATTCTGAACCATCAGCTTTGATAAATACGTTTGGAGCCCTAAATTGATCTTATTTCATTGATATTTTGCCTTTATGACAACAGGTAGTATATCTTCCCTGTGATATATTGGAATTACTTCAAACAATTTGGTGCTGTCATTGCTAGACAAGGGTTAATTAATTCCACATCATGTTTCATGACCTCTCCAGTCTTTCCAATTTTGCCCTCAAAATTCCATTTTCAAGGAAACCTCACAAGAGGAGCCACTGCAGTACAAGAACTACTTGACTCAAATGAAAGCCTTACTGTAGGTCTTTCAGTAATACTTGATAAAAAGTTCAGTCTTTTCTGATCACCTCTCCTAGGTTTTTTTGGGGTGGGTGGGGATGGGGTTATGTTATAATTTGAGTCTTTGAGCAAATACAGCATGTGGCTGAAATTCTGTATGATGATGTTGACTATCCATAATTCCTGTTCTTAGCCAGGAATTTGATTTGTTTACTTGTTGCGATTCCCTTGTTGGCAAGTCTTGCTGGGCTTGACTGAATAGCTGGACTTGATGTTAGCTACAGTCTAAACCAGTGGTTCCTATACCACTGGTGTGCATCAGCAGTAGGTATGCCTTGAAGATTTAGTTGTTCAGTAAACCATAGCCCATCAAGGCCTCAGCAGTGCTGTTATAATGGATATTAAATTAAATATCTATTTAATGTTATAGGTGAAATTGATAACTTAATAGTACAGTTAAAACCCGTTTCATTTTTCCTTTGGGTACCTTGAAACTAAACATCCTTTTAATACCTGAGTGTAACATTTTAGGTTGATTAAACTTCATGTGGAAATGTTAACTTTTATTTTCTTTCGAAGTGGTTCCTTACCAAACAAACTGAATGGGAACCAATTTCATAAATAATTGTCCTACTTCCCTCTGCTGGTGATAGGTTACATACTGAGTGTTCAGGAAGAAAACCAAATTGGCAGTAAGATTCCTTTCTTAAAAACTCAAGGGTTTTTATATACTTGTAGAGTTTTGGAAAAAATTACCGCTTATTTTATTTTTCATATCTATTTCTGAGGAGAATATTGCATAGTAGCAGCATATTGCATAGTAGCAGAGATGCCGTGGGCATGAGGGGGGGGGCGGCATAAAAATGCCACAAAATAAAATAAATAAATATTTGTTGGCTCTAGTAGTACTTGGAAGTAGAAAAATGTGATTTGGTGAATGTACTTTACTTTGAGATCCAAACTGAGGAGGAACTTTCCTTTCTTTGGGATCTGTCCTGTGGCATGTATAATGCTAATATTCTTGTTCTCCAACTAGAGTTCCAGCATGCATTGTTCATTGACTTTTTGTGGAATAACTCTGGTTTTGGTAAGACAGTGCCCTCAGGTTTTCTTCCCTTTGGAAGCCCCTACTATCATACTGTATGTACTTCTAGCAATTTATCACACATGCTAGGAGTAGATCTTGTACAATAATAATTCTTAGACAAAAAAACCCTACAGTTTAACAGAGTTTGCTAAGGCAAATATCAATTAACTTGAGCTCAAAGAAGCATGGAAATTGTAAGTTAAGGCCTCTGCCTTAACTCACACACCATGTAAGCAGTAAAGATGTTGAACAGTCTTGTATATTTTGCTTGCTTATAACTTATGCTCCATGCACCACCCACGCTTTGCTTTGGTCTTTCAGCCCCAATCATTATACTTGGTGGGTTGGGGCCAACTACCCAGATTGCCCCCCTGCAGCCAGGGCCTCCCGTACCATGACCTGTCCCTCTAGGAAATGCTTTATCCTCCCAGATCAAATGGAAAATTCCTACGGCTTGTTGATATTTTCATTACATTTTGCTATTGGTAGTTTGTGACTTTCTGTTGGTACTTCCATGACTCGCTCATGCTTTCTGCACCACTTTTATGCTAGCACTTAACAGAGCCATCCATGCTCTTTTATACTTCCCACACAGAGCCATGTGTACAATTTTTACACACAACACTAAACCTGATAGCTCCTCACATAACCGAACAGAAATGAAGCTGACAGGAGGGAAGCTGCTGTTTAGTTTTTTCTCACGCCTGTCTGCGCAGGGATATTTTACTATGTCCACACTTCAAAATTACAGCTGCCAATTTAAAAAAAAAATCTTCATAAGAAACCATAATGGGCCCAACTTGATATCCGGAACACCTACAACTTCCTATTACCACTCATTGTACTGTGTACGTGTGCACGCAAGTCGCAAAATGGAAAATTTCTACTTTTGCCTCCAAAATTCAAACTGCTATAACTCTATTTTAGTGGATTTTCATGAAACTTGTACACATTCTTCACTTCACCCAAGTGACCCTTCCTACCAGATTTCACACTGTAGGACATACCATTCTGATATTATAATGATTAGAATGTTCATGATCATATCTGGAATACAGACATCTTACCTGATAGAGCTACTCCTGTGGTGCCCTAATTCCTGCAGCAGGAAGGCATGTTAGGAACCTTAATTTCCCCCCGCCTCCTCCACTTACAAGCTGTAAAATTTAGGTAAATTTCCATATTGGGTCCTTAAACACATGCAGATCTTGTTTGGGTGGCTTTTCTAATCTATTTTTTTCATTGAATCATGTGCATTGATGCTATGTGAAGTTGAATTTACTGAAAGAAACAAGACTGATCTGTAACTTTGCATGTATATTTGTTCTAGGAGTTGTTTCATTAGTGGCTGTTCATCCTTCTACACTAAATACTCTTGGAAAGCAGCTCCTGCCAAAAACATTTGGACAGTCTAATTTGAACATTGCACAGCAAGTGGTAAGGAGAATTTTTGAAAAGTTTAATTGTGAGCATTGATTGCACATTTCAGATTTGTCTAACTGTGGCTCTTTCAACTTTTCTTGTTAGGTATCATTTGTTACATGTTTGGACAAGAGTTTCAATTCAGACACCCTCTTATACAGCTATTGTAAGGGTGTTTGTTGAATATGACTTCAAATACCGAGCCAATACCAGTACATTTAGTAATGATGTTCTTGGGGAACTAGAAAGAATGCATATTTGGGCCCTTAAAGTATATAGGCAATACAACTACATTGACCTTTAAGGTTTCTGAATGTTGAATATTAAGTATCTTTTGGTATGGTATCAGTATTCCTATTAGAAATCCTGGACTACTTGAAAACACCTTAACCTCAATGTTGATTCGTAAGCATACTTGAGAATATTTGAGAGATTTAAGCTGGAATTTTAGAACAATGCTGTAATTGCTTCTGGAAAATTCACTTGCTTAAAGGCTTGCTGTTGAAAAAAAATGGGGGGCGCCAGGAGAAAAGCTACAAAATGACTTCATCGGTTATTAAAAGATCCGAGTGTACCCCATGCTAAGAGTGATACAAACTAGTTGGTTTGGTCTATGAAATAAAACAAATGGTCTCATTCTAGTTTTTAGTGCAAGCTCTTATAGTTGTCTTTCTGCTAGAGGTGGTGAGCTGTTGTTAACTAGTGCAATAGCGAGGTCTCCTGCTGCCTTTATTCTGTTCACTTGGAAACAACAGAAGTTTTCAATTTTTATTGTTAATGTGTTACGATTGCTAAACATTTCATTTAATAAAGGTGCCATTTGTTACTTTGGGAAACAAATTATAATGTATGTATGCAAGTGTATAATTATGCGGATTTGTTCTGCTTGCTGTGAACCTGGCTTCATTAGTTGCAGAATTTAGATTGTTTTTGTGTGCAGTAAACATGGGGTGATTTCATAAGTGACGCGTTCCAGTTCACCACAGTGAATCCCACCCCGGTGTGAATGGATTCACCGCGGGCTGTGGTGACACGTGCGGCCCCAACAGAAGTGATAGGATCGTGACCACCACCTGGGGGCCATCAGAGAGAACATAGGCTGGGGGAACACAACAGACATGTAGTGGAGACGTGGACCGTGGTTCGAGCCCCAGAATGCACCGCAGCTGGGGTCAATTCCTTCCACCGCGGCTGCGGGTTTCCGTTCAGAAGTTACTTTTCATTCACCCATGCCGTGGTGACCATTCGCCACACTTCTGGACCTCCTCCTGCCCCGACCTCACGAAGCGTGGTTAGCTTCACCCCGGGCCGCGTTTGACTGTGGTGAACATCTGGATGCGAGCAAACAGACATGCACGGTGCTTTCACCACTCCCCTCGTTTGACTGAGGTTGACTGTGGTGGACATTCACCACTTCACTTCTGAAATCACCCATGGTCTCCAAGCATGATGCAATATAAAAGGCAGGCCTCAACCTATGCATGGCCATTCTTAGCATCATGGAATATTGACTGGTCAGTTTGACTGGCATATTTGACCAGTCATTTAACAGCCTTCCCAGCTCTAATTAGGACAAGACCATCTACCAGTATAGATGGGCCCTAGGGAGCTGAATAGTGGCAGTTTCTACCCTTCACTTCCTGCTATTTGAGGTTGACCATCTAGTTGACTCCTCAGCTGTTGCTATCCTGAAGAGTTACGAAGTGGCTATGCTTTTCTGCTTACCTTAATTTATTCTTCAAGGTAGCAAATGCTAAAAGGTCAGTCCAGGTTACCATTAAGTTTATCTGCTGTCATGGTGCTTGAAGAACTAATTGCAGCCCCTCACCCTGTCCACTTAGTTGTTGTTGTTAGCAAACATTTATATAATGCCAACAATGTACCTGGTGCTTTACAAAGTAATGGAATAGACATGGTCCCTCCCCTAGGGCTTACAATCTGAGAGACGGGGTGGGGGAAGGAGACGAAGGAAGGGGAACAGAGAGAGAGACAAGGAGCGTAACATTCACAAAGATGCGAGGTCCCAAGTGCACATGCTTGGCTTGGTTACATTGAGAGCTTAAATTGTTTTAGTTGATTTTAATTGATTTAAATTTTAATTGCTTTAGACATGCAGCCCCTGGCACGTTCGGGGACCAACAATGCGGCCCCCAGCCTCAAAAAGGTTCCCCACCACTGGTATGGGCCAAGGTCACTGTGAGCCTTTAAAACATAACTATTGTTAGACGCCATCTTAGTTGTAGAAATTCAGCGCTTAGTGTTAAGCATTTAAATCAGGCGTGGGGAACCGCAGCCCACGTAGCCTTATGCAGTCCACGTAGCCGTATGCAGCCCACAACTAGTTTTTGAATAGCCCCTTTCCAGTACCTGGATCAGGCCCGAGTCCAGTTCCATGGCATTGTCATCTTTTTCAGTTGCACCACTTAAGTACCCCTGCCCCCAGTCCTCTGTGACCCTTGGAGGTTGTACTAGTTATCATAGTGGCCCCTGGAAAGGAGTTCTACATCCCTGTTTTAAGTGCTTATCTGGCTTAGCTGTAAGCTTGGTTTATTCTCTTATCAGAAAACTGAAGGCTGAAAGGTATCGGAATTAGACAATCTGATATCATGGTGATGGATGTAATATAAAAATTTCAACAGCATAGGACATTAGTCTGGGTCTGTCCTATTGATTTGAGGAATTGCTCACGCTCTAACCAGCTGAACTAAATCTAGTTTGCATTTGCAAACAGAGAACTTCGAGGAAGCTCCATAAAAGAAGATTCTCTTTCACATTTCTTTTTGTAAAAACATATTTCTGGAAGAACAGTCTTATATTAAATTGGTGAAGACAGTATAAATCATCTGCAGACTACATCTTTTAAAAGTATGCAAGGCATTTTAGTACAGTACAATATGTAAAAGTGTATCCATATCTAGTTTTTTATTTCCCATATTAAAAAAACACCAGACGCTGGTTTTCTGTACCCATCTTAGTGAAGATAAAACAAAATAAAATTGCCTTGTTCACTCTGCATACACTAATCCAGGGGTGAGGAACCTCCGGCCCACAGGCCAATTTCATCCAGCCTGGCACCCTATCGCCCTGCTTCATTGTTGTGCGGCCTGCACCTTCCTCTCTGTGGCCTGGGCAGACTTCTGCGGGCTGCACAAACTTACTCAAGCTTGCCTCTCCCCTGCCCTCAGCAACCTGGCAGGGGCGGCGTGAGAGGAACTACCACTGGCCTCTTCGCTTACCCACGCCTTCCTTAATGCCCCACTCACCTACTTTGCAACACCTATCGCCTGCCCTGCAGCCTGTGATGCTGCCTGTTACTACTTGCAAATGTCCCTCCACGCACCATCAGCCATTTCCTGAAACTGGCATACTGGGAAATGTAGTTCCAGCATGGCAGATTCAGGAAATGGCTGAGGGACATTTGCAAACAGCAACATCGGCGTCAACAGTGTGTATGTATGTTTGTTTGAGAGAGAGAGAGAGAGAGAGTGTGTGTGTGTGCGTTTGAATATTCTGTGTGTGTGTTTGGGTGCTTGAATATTCTGTGTGTGTGTGTGTGTGTTCATTGTTTTTAATTGATTTTTAAATTGATTTTTTAAATTGGTTTTGACATGCGGCTCCCGGCCTCGAAAAGGTTCCCACCCCTGCTGTAATTCATCCTTAACTTTGGTATTTCCCAACTTTGAATATTTCACATTGGAATTTGAAGGTACTTTTAATTTTTACGCTACACCTTTATTATTGTAATATGCTCATGAGCCCACTGTAGAAATTGGATCAGCAATTGTGATGCCACAAAACATTTAGAATCATTCCAACTGCTATGAAGGGAGGGGAGTATACAGATGTGATAGGTAGATGATACTTCAGTTTCAATAACAATTGGCCAAAAAAAAATTGACCAGTTGTCTGGGATGATTTTAGGTATGGCAAAGTTCTGCACCAAGCAAGGAGCTGGACTTAGGTAACCCTTGTGGTCCCTTCCAGCTCTGTGATTCTATGAAATACTTGGCCACCCTATATAAATGCCTACTTAGTTTTAGAATATTTGGTCAGTGATGAACTATATGAGGTTTTATGAAATTGAAAAGGATACCAAATGCTGGCTGACTTTTGATTTTGTTTTAAAGCCAGATTACCAAGGATGAATATTTATGATGGTGTGATTAGATTCCTTGTTGAGGAAAGAGGGTGTGAACTTGATGGATGTTTGATTTTATTATACGAATAACTACAAACTGGTATAAAAGTTAATGTTTGTACAGGTCAGGTACAAGTAAATATTTTCCTTGCAAAAGGAAGAACATTGAAGTTTTTTCCTGCGCCATTGGCTGTAACTCTAGCAATAAGTGAGCTAGGTCACGTGAACTTAAAGCAAATTAAATAGAAACAAATTTGTCAGCAGCTTAATACAATTCTAGTTAGAGGAGAGGAGGCCAACAGGGAACTCTTCAACAGTTATTTTGATAATTGGTTGGAGAACAGTGATTTGCTATCAACAAGGTGATGCTTTGAGGATATTGTGGCAAACCAAAGTCTGATGGATGAAATGGATAAGCCTTAATCCTTCAAGGTCAGAAGATAGCACAGTACTATGGACGGTGGACAAAACTCAGTCCAACCCTTGCTTTTGGGCCCAGACTGCAATCCTATTCCATTTATTCTTGTAGGTTTTCCATGTAGATGGCTTTCTGGCATTGTCCAAAACAGGCGGTGGCACATCTGTAGATATACTACTTATGGCTCAACCAGTCTGTCAAGTGCAACACATGAAGACTGTGATGCAGTGTTCTGTCCCTGTCTTCTCTATGTAGAGTGTTGTGGGAAGAACTTGGGACCTGAAAGAGAGACAGGTCAACAATCCAGAGCATAGGGATAGCAGGAAAGGGTGTTGGGAAAGTAGAACAGGTGCAAATGGAGATGACACAATGGAGAGCAGATGAATGTACCAAAGGCAGTAATTATGTACTGAATGATTCTGCTAGAGAAGCAAACTTGTGAACATGAGGTCAGACATTGCCAATACCTTCTCTTGTTCTAAATTATCACAACTTTGCTTACTTCTCCCCTTCCCTTCTTGATATGTGAAATACTTTGCAGAAAGTCTCTTGGCAACTGCCCTGATTTTAAATACGTTAGGGCAGAGGTGGGAGATCTCAGGCCCAGGGGCCAAATGCAATCTACTGCTAGCTTTTACTTGAGTCCTTTCTGCTTCCTACTCCCTTTTCATCTGACCCTACAGACTGCGCGTGCTCAATGCCTTGCTGCCATTGGGGTTTGAATGCGTCTGAGCCAACTGAAATTAAGTCCTGACAAGACTGAAGTGGCAATGGTGGTTCGGAGGCATAGGAATGTCTATGCATATCATGGATGTGGCCCAGGTTTTTTGGTCATTCAGGTTAGCAGCCTTGAGGTGCTTCTGTATTCATTGCTGCATATGGACCATCAGGTTGTGGCGGCGGTTAGGAGTGCCTTTCACCAGCTTCATCTGGTGAGAAGACTGGAATCCTTTTGCAGCTGCTTTCACACCTGCACGAATGAGTCCTTAGAAGGCCGGGAGAGGGGACAGGCATGCAAAACAGGCGTGTTGTTGATCAGGTGTGAATGCCCAGAGGCAGGTCACTGAAGCTTTTATGCACATTTACAAAGGCGATTGACAGAGCTGGATTTTGCAGTTCGGTCAATCATCTTATTAAACGCATAAAAACTTAAAATCACCCACCTCTGGATATTCACACCTGATGCACCAAATTTCCCTGCACGTCCCCTCTCCAGACCTTCTAAGGATGTGTTTACCTGGCCACTGTCATCCATGCCCTTGTAATCTCAAGGGTTGACTACTGCAATGCACTGTACATGGAGCTGGCCTGTTCAGAAGCGGCAGTTGGTACAAAGTGGGGTGGCTTACTTTCTGACACGGGTGAGGCTCTGGAAGCATATTGTACTTGTGGAAGCCTTTTTACTGGTTTCCACTAGATTTCCAGGCAGAATTCAAGGTGCTGGTTTTAGACCTTGGGCCCAGCATACCTGAAGGACCACCTTCCACCTCACCGCATGTTCCATCCTGATCCTTAAGGTCAGCCAAGAACAACCTCCTGCTAATTCCATCATGGTGCTAAATGTGTATATAGCCAAGGCCTGCAGTAAGGCTTTCTCTGTAGTTGCCCCACAGCTCTGTAGTTGCCCCACATTCTCTTCCCTTGGAAATTCACCTAAGCATCTTCCAGAGACAACACAAGACCTTCCTTATTTGGCCTGACATTTGGTGGGCGAGGATTGGCTTGGGGACGTGTTTTGGAGGGGAGAGATTACATATATGCTGTGTTTTAATTAATTTTTTGTAGCCTGCCCTGAGGCCGTGTGATAGGATGAGATATAAGTCCAAATAAATGAAGCATTAGAAGGAAGACAGTGCAGGGATATGGCATCAGAGATGAGGGTATGCATACAAGGATACCCTTATATCAGAACCATGATCTGTACGCTCCTCTTCCTAATCTCATGCCTTAAGCATCCCCAACTTCTCTGTGGCACTCGGAGCTTGTAATGATTTTCAAAGTGGTTCCTGGGAGGCTCTCCAAGTACTTGCCATTGGCCTCTGGCTAGTAGATTTAGTTTCTGGCTAGTCATTTTCTTGAAAAAAATATTCAATATCAATAGTTATTAATGAATGTTTGCAAAAACACTGCTGAAAACGCCATAACAATACATACTCCATTTAAGGGAGGGAGTAGAGGCTTAGGGTGGGTGGTTTTTTGTTTATATTCTTTTAAACTTTTCACATAATTATAAATTGTTTTAATGTATGTTTTTATATTCATATATTTATATTGTTAGGGAGGGATGCGATAAAAATTCTTAAAATAAGTATGTTAAACATGGTTTAGCTGGGTGCCATTGTTATGCTAAAGAATGTTATGTTGCTATCACACAATAGAAGACTTGGCAGCTGAATAGAGGGTACTTGACACCAAGATGGATCTGGGCAAATAAATGTATTTAGCACAAAATTCACTTTTCTTACACAATGAAGTGGAGAAGCAGAAAAATCAGTCTGCCAGTTGCAGAAGCATGGAGTAAAAAGAGCATTACATATAATTATAGCCTGCCCTTATTTATGGGATACTGTTTTAATCTGGCTATTCTAACAGGGAACACTCCTGGAAAGCCAGATCAGAACATCAGGGTAGATTCCCGCCATGACTAGCAGGAGGCAGAGTAAGCTTTTTGGAGCATGTGTGGAAGGCTCTACCCCCAGAGCTCCAGTCTGTTGTCTGCCTCCAGACGAGCAGGACACAGACTTCTAGTTCCGGGTTTTGTGGGACAAAATTTTGAACCCGCTCCCCCACGTGGCACAGCTTGCCTTACTAGGAGGAATGGGGGGAGCGAAAAGCCTCCCCTGTTCCTCCACCCCTCTCTGGAGGGAACAGAGAACTCTCTTCAGCAGTGACCGAGCCACGGCGGGGACAGGCAGCAAACCACTCGAGGTGTCGCACGCCCCCTCAGCATGACGGAGAGACAGAGCCAGGAGGAAATCAGCTGCAGGATCGGTAGAACCTGGAAGATTCCCCCCCCCAGTATGGGCTCCTCGACCCCCACCTGGCAGCCTTCCAGGAGATACTCTTCTCTCTGAGGGAAATTAGAAACCCCAGAGCCCCACCAAAAAAGCAGGGCAAAAAAATGCCCCCCTCCTCCCCCAGCAAAAGCGAAACCTTGCAAGGGAGGCCCCACTCTGGAAGGGAAAAAGAAACTAAAATCAAAAGGTGCCAAAACCAGCTCTCTGCTGGATTTTGAGTTCTCAGGGATGGGGCAGGGCAACTCCTCAGAGGATAGACTTGGCCTCCCTGTGGGACCATCATGCCCCTGGCTGCCCAGCTAAGAAAAAGAGGCTGACAAAAAAGAAGCACCAGGCTCCCCTAAGGGAGGTGAATTCTGATTCAGGGAATTTAGATTTAAAATCAGAGGTGAAGGATGATGAATGAGAGTCCCCCCCCCCCTTGAGGGGGATAGATCCCAGAGGAAACCCTGAAAGTCTCAAAAGACCCAGGCAGGAAATTCCCAGTACAGTACAGGGATCATATCTTAGTGCAGGTCCCAAAAACTCTGGCCCTTAAAGGGGAAAAAAAGCCAAAAAAGAGTCCCCTGAGTCCTCAGGGAAGGCTTCCGAGAGAGACTATATCCCGAAGGCCCGTACAAAAGACAGAGCTTGGATACAGCCTTGGAGAGAATCATAAAAAGGAATGGCAGCCCCCTACAAAAGCTTTTAAATTTAATAAGACAGGAGAACCTCTACTCTTTTACCAAGATGGAGGCCCTCCTGATCACCCCCAAGGTAGACGCAGTCGCAGCCTCCCTAGCCAGTAAATCGGGACTGCTTCGCCAGGGACCCCACTGACAAGAGGATTGAAGTTGGTCTACACAGGAATTTCAAGCAAGTGGTGACTGTAATCCGCATGGCCACTATCCCCTCGTATTTTTCCTAGGCCCTGCTGATGTGGATCCATAGAGGAAGGGACCCCACCGCTTCACCCCAAATGACTAGGGTCCTGTCAGCCAGAACCCAGCTGGCCTACTCCTTCATAGTGGATGCCACCACAGACATGTTGGCCTGGACCTCCAGAGCAGCTGCCTCAAACGTAGCCGTGCACAGGTGGCTATGGTTGCGGTCATGGAAAGGGGATAATGCAGTCAAAAACACACTCATAGCGGGCCTCTTCAGTAGGTCGAAACTGGGTTATGCCTGGACAAACTGGACAAAGTCTTGGCAGATGCTACAGACAAATAAAAAAAGCATACCCTCCAGTGTATATTCACCAAAACAGTCCTTTCGTAACTCAGGTTAGGGGGACACGCGTACGGAGGATACAAGAAACCCTATTATGGCAGAGGGGGAGGCCAACCAAAATACAAACAGAAATGGGATCACTCAAGGAAAAACAGATGCATGACTATTAGGGGCCACCCTCGGAAGACCCCACTCTCCTGGGAGGAAGGTTGTCCTCAAATTTTTATTTTGTGTCCCCAGTCTCCCCCCAAAAAAGAAAAAAGTGAGGCCATGCTGCTAGAGATCACACGATTGGCATCCATAGGGGCCATAGAATAAGTACCGTCAGAAGAACAAGGATCTGTTCGCTACTCTTCCTCGTCCCCAAGAAATCGGAGGAGTGGCCAGTGGTGCTGGATCTGAAAAGGGTCAACAAAATGGTGAAAATGCAGGATGGAGATGCTGCAGTCTTTTCGCCTGACAGTGGCCCAGAGAGACTGGCTGACCTCCCTGGATCTCAAGGAGGCATTTCTCCACGTCCCGATAAGAGCATCGCACCAGAATTGGCTACGTTGCTTGTACCACCGTTCTCACTGGCAGTATGCGGCACTTCCGTTTGGTTTAGCCACATCGCCACCAACCTTCACCACGGTATTGGTCCCGTTGATGGCCAATCTATGATCAGCAGGAGTTCATTTACACCCCTACTTAGACGACCTCCTGATCAGGGCCCCGTCAGCACAGAGAGCAATACAAAACGCTGCCAGGACAATACAGTATCTCCAGGATCACGTCTTCCTAGTGAACTTCAAGAAGAGTCCCCTGCAGCCAGTCCAGAGGCTGGAACACCTGGGGGTGATTCTGGACACAGCTACGTACAAAGTTTTTGTACCAAGTGCAAGACAAGAAAAACTCTGCCAGCTAATCCAACTCGTTCTCACCGTCTAATGGACTAGACTCAAAAACTTAGCAAGTCTCCAGGGTCTCATGATCTGCACACAGATCGTTCCCTGGGTGAGACTTCACGTGAGACTACTTCAGGTCCTACTGCCCTTCCAGGACCAGCTGATGACAGGTCCCAACCGTGAATATGCATCTCACACAAAGTAAAGGACTCCCTCATATGGTGGAGGGACTCAGACAGGTTCCTAGGAGTGCCCATGGGAGACCCTCCCAGCGTGGTGGTGACAACCGATGCCAGCATGTTGGGCTGGGGGGCACACTGCCTCCAGAGATGGGCATAGGGCAACTGGTCAAACAAGGACACCCAACGGAGCACCAACTGGTTGAACTCAAGGCAGTCTTCCTGGCCCTGAGCTTGCTTCTCTCATTGGTACGGGATCAGCACATCCTCGTGTATACAGACAACGTGATGGTGAAAGCCTACATAAACAATCAAGGGGGATCTCGATCCAAGGGCCTGCAGCAGCTGGCAGCTCTTCTCAGCTGGGCAGAAGTAAACCTGAAGTCACTCAGAGCCCTGCACATAAAAGGAAGCAAAAACCCCAGGCGGACTGGCTAAGCAGATGGATAGTGGACCCAGGGGAATGGACACTCAGCACGTTGGCGTTCGAGCTGATCTTGAAGACCTTTGGAGTTCCAGTGATAGACTTCTTTGTGAACAAAAACAATGCGAAGGTTGCTCTTTTTATGTCCTGTCACCACGACCATCTGACGGTGACTCAGGACGCTCTCAACCAACCGTGGCCAAAAGGAACCGCTTGCGTGCTCCCACTTTTTTCTTCGATCACTAGAACAATCGCCAAGATGAGGAAAGAACATGCAGAGCTGATTCTAGTGACCCCCCTCTGGCCCAGGAGACAGTGGTTTGCCAACCTGCAGGAACTGAAGGTGGCCCTTCCACTGTGGTTGCCCACGACTCTGCTCTCCCAGGGACTGGTGACGTATGACAATCCGGAGATGCAGAAACTAAGTGCATGGAGAACGAGCGGAGAGCACTGAGGCTACTAGGCTACTCTCCGGCTGTTCTAGACACACTTATGCAGTCAAGGCGGCAGTCTACCAGAAGCATGTATGGATGTACCTGGTGGGTATTTTCATCTTGGTGCAGGGAGAGATCACTTAGGCTGGGGAGAGATCACTTAGGCCATTAAAGGCTAAAGTTAAACATGTCCTAGAATTCCTTCTAGATGGGTTGTCCAAGGGGCTTAAACCCAATATGCTCTCTAGGCAGGTAACTGTTCTACATAGCGTTCTACATAGCGTATTGTCTTGTGTTAAGGGGGCTAGGCTGACCTCGCATTCCCACATGAAAACATTTTCTTAAGGCGACTAAGATGCTTTCCCCTCCAGTGGCGCATCGCTCACCCTCGTGAGATCTCAGCCTTATGTTGAGACTAGAGCAGTTCTAACACTGCCATTCGAGCCCTTTCAGGAGATCTCTCTATACTACCTATCTTTGAAAGTGGCTTTCCTAGTGGGTATCACTTCAGCTAGGAGGGTTTCCAGGCTAGGAGTGTTCTCTGTGGAGCCCTCCCTGTGTGAGTTCAGAGACAATTCAGTGATCCTCAGGCTGGATCCTGCTTTTTTGCCTGAAGGTGAATTCAACTTTCCATAGGGCGCAAGAAATAGCTTTCTTTTTGCCCACTCCCTTCCCATCCTCAGGAACGGGAATGGCACAAGCTGGATGTCAGGAGGGCCCTTAAAGCCTACCTGAAGCGGACAGCATTTTTTTTTGTCATTCTTCCTCCCTTTTTGTTGTTTATAGCCCCGGTAGGAAGAGGGTTGAAGGCTTCAAAATCTTTAATTTCTAAGTGACTGGCAGCTTGCATAGCTGAGGCTTACAGGGCAGTTCAGACTATCTCTGCACGCTCCTTAAGGGGAGTGGTCATTTTCTTTATTTTATTTAAAACATTTATAACCTGCCCATCCTGCCACAGGCAGTTCTGGGTGACGAACAACATCTCAAAATTATAACAAAACAGTTCTCAAATATTACCAGCAAGAGGCATAAAAATATGCCCCCCCCCAACCCATCCCCCCCAAGCCATGTGGAACAGCCATGTCTTACAACGGCGTTGAAATGAGGGGAGATCTGGGGCGAAATGGCCCTCCACTGGCAGGGAGTTCCACAGCCATGGAGCAGCCACCGAGAAGGCCCTCCCTATCATGGCCCCCCAGCAGACTTAGGGGACCTCAAGGAGAGCACCCCCCCCCGATGACCTCAGGGGTCGATCCGGGACCTGGGGGATCAGGCGGTCCCGCAGATAGGTCAGGCCGAGGCCGTTTAGGGCTTTATAGGCAAGCACCAACACTTTGAATCGGGCCCGGAAGACTACAGGCAGCCATTGCAGAGATTGAAGAACCAGTGTAATATGTTCACAGCGGCCCAATCCCACCAGGAGATGGGCCACCGCATTCTGCACCAGCTTCAGTCTCTGAACCGTCACCAGGGGTAGCCCTACGTAGAACGCATTGCAGTCGTCAAGCCTAGAGGTGATGAAAGCATGGATGATGGTGGCCAGGTCAGAGTCTGAAACATACGGACAAAGCCGACGCACCAGATGTAATTGGCAAAAGGCACTCCTTTCCACAGACTCCACCTAATGAGCATCCAGGCGGAGCTGCAAGTCAAAGAGCACCCCCAGACGCTGCAACTGGGGAACCAGCGGTGGCTAGACCCCATCCATGATAGGGGCCGTCATCCCCGCCACCTTCCCCACCAACATCACCTCCGTCTTGTCAGGATTCAGCTTTAATCGGTTCGCCCTCATTTTTATTTATTTATTTATTTAAAATTTCTATCACGCCCCTCCTGCCCGCAGAGCAGCCCAGGGCGACGAACAACACTCAGTAAAACAATATAAAACTTTTAAAACAATTAAAAAATACAATATGTGGGGAAAACCCACCCCAACCCCTCGCCAAAAGTCTGACGGAGCAGCCAGGTCTTACATACATGCCGAAACAGCAGGAGAGTGGGAGCCAACCCAATCCCCCATGGCCACCAAGCACCCGGTAAGCACCGAGACTGCCAGACCAGGGTCTGATGAAAAAGAGAGGTATAGCTGGGTGTAATCAGCATAGTGATGACACCTCATGCCAAACCTGACCACCTCGCCAAGTGGTTGCATATACACGTTGAACGGGAGAGGGGCCAGAACAGATCCCTGCGGGACTCCACACGAGAGGTCTCGGTACGATGAAAAATAATCCCCGAGTACCACTCGCTGAGTTCTTCCGGCCAGGAAGAAGCAGAACCAGTGAAGAACTGTACCGCCCACCCCTGCACGGTCCCGCAGGCCCGTCACCAACATCTCGTGGTCAACGGTATCAAATGCCGCCGACAGATCTAATAGAATCAGCAGGGCCAAGCAGACCTGATCTAATTCTCGGCGAAGATCGCCAACCAACGCCACAAGCGTATTCTCGGTGCCATAAGCCAGGCAAAATCTTGACTGCAAGGGATCAAGAAAACCGACACGATCCAGATGCTCCTGCAACTGCTGGGCCACCACCTGCTCAATAACCCTCCCTAAAAAGGGAAGGTTAGAGGCCGGCCAATAACTGGCAAGGGAGTCAACGTCAAGTGATGGTTTCTTGAGCAGGGGCCGTACCACCGCCACTTTAAGGCAGCTCGGTACCCTGCGGCATTGACCACCCCAGCAACAGCCCCAACGTCTCCCAGCAGACCTTAACCAGCCACTGGACGGGCAAGGGTCCAGTTCAGAACAGGTGGCCCTAACAGCCCCCAGAACATCATTCTATTAGATCCGCATCGGCAGGGGTCACCGACTGAAACTGATCCCACAAACAAGGACAAGGCGGGGCCTCCATAACCTCCAAGGTATCAAAACCATGGTGAATCCGAGTGATTTTTATCAACAAAGTAATCCACAAACAAGTCACAGCAGGCACTAGATGATTCCACTCCAAGGTGGAGAACGGTCGGACTGACCAGCCCCCGCACCACCCGGAACAACTCCGCTGGACGGGATTTAGCGGATGCTATGAGGGCAACAAGGAACTCTTTCTTTGCTGTCCGCATAGTAACGGCATAGGCTCGTAAACTCGCTCTCTGCCGCAGCCTGTCAGTTTCAGCATGTGAACAACATCACTGTCGCTAAGAACCAGGGAGGCCTATGGTGCTGCCGCCTCGGAAGCGGACGCCTCGGAGCTATTCGATCAGTGGCCTCTGTCAGCATGATGTTCCACAACTCAATGAGGCCAGATCAGAGGGTATATCCCCTAAAGCCTCCTGGAACTGCTCCGGTTCCATCAGTCTACGGGGACGGACCATTCTAATCTGTTCCACGCCCATCTGGGGGCACACGTGCGCTAGGAGAGAGACCTGCAGGAGGTAATGGTCCATCCATGACAAGGGCACAGCTGATATCTCCCCCACCAACAGACACACACACACACACCCGCCTCAAGGCCGGTGCAAAACATAAGTTCCAAGGTATGCCCCCCCGGTGTGTCGGGCCGCTGACCCTCTGGGACAGGCCCATGGTTGCCGTGGCAGCCATGAACTCACGCTCCGCACCCCCAAGATCAGCGTCGGCATGGATGTTGAAGTCCCCCAAGACTATCGTCTTCGGGGACTGCCCCCAACACCAGATCCACTAGAGCGTGCAGGGAGGCCGCCGTGTTGGTGGGTGCCCAGTATACAAGCAGCAGTCCCAAACTGACCCCTGCTACATCAAGCACCAGATGGAGACCCTCAATACCCACTATGGATTGCACTGAATACCTCCAAACAGCCCAGTCCTCCTTAAAAATCATGGCTGATCTGAAACCCTGAGCTGGAACACTCCTCCTGTCTCCCGCCCCGTTTTTTAATGGACTAACACTGCTTCAGAACCTCCCTGGTGTCCTGAGTTGGATGTCAAGGCGTTCTCCCTATGAGAAAGGAAAACTCTCTGTGAATATTCCTTCTACAGGGACAGCTCCTGGACAGCCAGCTACCTATCCGTCTGGCTTAGCCAGCTTGGGTGGAAGGAGTTGAGTTTTGGTTAACAGTTGGCCCTAGTTTAAGGTGTTCGATGTTTGGGTGCATTTTGATGAGTTTTTTATGACTGCTATTCAACGACTGGAGCTCTGAGGGGTAGATCCTTCCATGTATACTCCAAAAAGCTTAGTCTGCCTCCTGCTGGTTGCAGCGGGGATCTACTCTGGTGTCCTGAGCTGCCTGTCCAGGAGTTCTCTGTAGAAGGAAAATGCACAGGTAAGCACCCAATTTTCCTGTCTGAAATGAACGGGAAGAGTATCTTTCATTTTTACCCCAGTTCAGATCCACAGAGTAACACTCTACCTTGTTCCAGGACTTGCCTGCACAGTAAATGAGTTTACCAGCTCAGTAAAATTTGTGGGTTCATGGAATGCGCCACTAAATGGTAATTCTGGGGTCTGTGTACAGTTGTTAATGCCTGGCTGTCACAGGGGTACTACAAATTAACTCTACAGCTGTCCATGGCTGCACCCATCCTGAGTGAGGTCGACACTTATTCCACTCACGCTCCTAAAAACCATATCCCACGATGCCCTCGTAGCAGATATGGGTGACATGCCACCTCACTTATCTACTGAGCAGTAGATAGCAGTAATCCAATTCCGCTTTATTTAAATTGCTCTCTGAACAGCGTGTACTGAACAGCGTTTGTACTATTGTTACAAACTAAGTGGCCTTAGTTTGTAACAATAGTATCAGGAAGTAGTAGACGTTTGATGAGAGGATGTGGCTGTAATTGGCAGTTGCATTTCTTTTTCTTGCCCATACATCTCTATTTGGTTTTAGAGTTCTACTTTGTTTTATTTTATATTATAAGCGTCTCCTTTTACTTTGTAAAGGGATGTCTGCTTACCTTGTAGTCTCATGTTTGAAGATTGTGCTGGTTGCTGCTACAGATGGTCAAGATTTTACGCATAGAAAACTTAGATGCTCATTTTAAAAAGTACAAGTAATTCAGATAAATTTACATTGACTTCCAAAACAAGCTTAGACATTTTGGTAACTGAACAAAAAATAGAAATGTCATGAATTTTGTGGAAAATTCTTAGCTCTAGTTTTAATGCGGTAAGATTTAAAAATCAATTAAAAAAATTCTCATGATCAAAGGAAGGAGAAATTTATCACTTGCCAAATGCAGCCTGCTGCTAGATTTAATGTGTCCCCTTTCTGGCCCCTGGATTCAGTTGCTGCCCCCAACCACTGAAAAACTGAGCTCAGGGTAAAGAGGAAGAGATGAGAATGCACACATGGATCGAAGACAATACATGATCCGGACCCTTTTCCTCTCCTTAAGCACCCCTGCCCCGGCTTCTGTATGGACCTCGGAGCAGGCCCCACTCCTGTTTTAGATCAAGCTGAGTTAAAAGCCCAACAGCACATTTCTAGTTTAGGTAAAACCATAAATAAGGTTAAAAGGGGAAGGGTGGGGTGTGGACTCAGCACAGTAGCATTGGAGACATCTGATTTTATTTCCATACTATTTTGTTTTAACTGTAGGTTATTGGTACACCTCAGAGACCTTCAGCTCCAAATACTATCCTGGTAGGAAGTCCACATACACCTAACACACACTTTGTATCACAGAACCAGGCTGCAGATTCATCGCCTTGGTCTGCTGGGTTAGCAAAAATGCTGTTGAAGTTACAAGGGACTAATAGAATTGCTTGGGATATTTGACCTACAGTTCTCTATTTTTGGATAAATGTGCTATATGGATATTTTGCTGTACAAAAAGTTTAGCTTAGATTTCATGTTAGATCTTCAATGTTTTTATTCAAACCCATAGTTCATCTGAATCAGAACGCTTCTGTATGGCGGAATTCAGTTTGCTGGGAACTTGTGGCCTGATATCAGATTCATACACTACAGCTATATCAGTTGTTCCTAGTATATAAGGAATCAAAATAACATCTACTCAGTAGTACTGAAATTTTTAATTGTCTTGTTCTGTCAAACTAAGTATAAATGCAGTGTACTGCTTTAAAATCGCACAAGCATAACTATAAACCACTTTGAAATGTGGGGGAAATAACTGGGTGCATCCACACGAGCTGGGATGGGCCCAATCCCACACATGCCTCGTGGTGGGCAAGCACAGTTGCCACATTTTAGGCTGGCAGGGAGAGCTGGCCCACACGATCCACTCCCCCACAGCCCAGGGCAGGCCAAGGAGCCAGCCACATGGGACTGGATACTCCGACTCCTGATGTACTGCAGGTTTGGGCCTGCTACTGCTAGGCAGCTGTTTGGTGAACACTCACACTCTTCCCCCTGCCTAACAACTGATCGAAGGGGAAGGGAGTCTTGGAGGAGCACACCCGTTCCCTTCCCACCCTTACAAACAGTTGACTGGGGGAGATCGGGGTGGAGAGAGGGGCAAGTATTCCTCTGGGGCCCCCTCCCCAATCTCACCCAATCAACTGTTTGTTTGGGGTGGGGAGAGGGGCACATGCATGCTCCGCTGGGATCCTCCTTCCCCAGATCAGCTGTTAGGCAGGTGGTTTGCAAGGAGGGGAGCCTGGGAAAAGAGTGTTCCCTCTTCCTTGCCATCTAAAAGCTGATTGCAGGGGAGGGTGGGGGTCTTGGAAGGACATGTGCCCCCTTCCTAGGCTCCCTCCCCTTTCATCAGCTATAGGTGGCAGGGGAAAGGGTGCACGCTCTTCCCGGGCTCTGCTCCCCCACAATCCACTGTTAGGTGGAGGTGGGAAGAGTGGGTTCCTCTGGGTCCGATCTACAGACCCCGTCTTGTGGTAGGGCTGCACAAGCCTGGCCACATGGGAGGCAGACCCTTTAACCCATTTTGGGCAACCTTACTACATGCTGCGTCCCTGGTCTTTTTCTGGGGATGCTTCGTGTAGTAGCTGACTGCCTGCCACGGGGCAGGGTGAACATCTGGGGGCCTCTGGGTGTATGAGCTACCCAAACTGGGATAAGACTCCTCAAAGTGGGATAACATCTCATGTGGCTGCACCCATTGTTAATGAAGGGTTAACATTGCCGTACTGGTGTAGTTCATGGTAAACATTGGCCATCTTTCTGTTACACATCTTAAGATATTGGGGTTGTGGACTTCTGTTGTTAAAATACTTGAACAGTTGGATATGCTTTGTAGTTTATAACCACTGTTCAGGATGTTATAGTTTAGACCTCCTTTTTTTCTCTCATCTTGAATCTATTGATATGCAATTAGAAACTTCTACACTTTTCAACAGAAGCTTTCCTGCCCCTTTTTTGACATCTTCTAAAATATATTGAGTCAAATTTATCCTTGCTTCTTGAAGCTAGAGCAGAAATATCATAATGATTACAATCCAGTGTCTCCTGTAAAGTGTATTAAATTTTAAGCCAATGATACAGAAATGTTTTCTGTAGTTCTATTTTAGGAGTGCATAGCCTTTTTGGTTAAAAACCGTAGCATTGTCATGATGTGTAACCGACAAGCTTGAGAAGTTTGTACTGATAGATCATTTTATCTACTTTATAGCAAGCGGAACAAAAAAGGAGAGAAGAATGGCAAGGGGTTACGACATTTCTCCATGAAGGTTTGTGAAAAGGTTCAGAGAAAAGGAACCACCTCATACAATGAAGTAGCAGATGAACTGGTTGCAGAGTTCAGTACCTCTGATAATCACATTTCACCAAACGAATCAGTAAGTATGCTATAGTTGTGGCATGTATTGCTAGCAAGGACAAAAGAGTATATATTTGACTTTGGAGCATTTATTTTGCTATCACTTCTTGAAACAGTTGAGATATTACCAGTTTGCCCATCTACTGTAATGTATTTTCAAATGTTTTCATCACAGGTATGTTTTTGATTAATGCACTATGTCTACAGCAGGCTTATGACCAGAAGAATATTAGACGACGTGTCTATGATGCCTTAAACGTCCTTATGGCCATGAACATTATCTCAAAGGAGAAGAAGGAAATCAAATGGATTGGTCTACCTACTAACTCGGCTCAGGAATGTCAGAATTTAGAGGTACAAAATCAGCAGTTGGTGAATCGTGCTCTTCACGCCTGGAACTCCCTCCCTGCCCTCATCCACCTGGCTCCCACCCTCCACACCTTCAAGCCCCTCCTCAAAACCCACCTCTTCTGCTCGGCCCTCTCTAACTCCTGCTAGCCATTGATGAAGAAAACCCCAATATTCTGTTTGCCCCATAGTACCCTCTGCCCTCTTAAACAATAACCTGTAGTTACCCCGTCATTTCAGGATTGCTTGCTTCACCCTTAAAAATTAAACAGGCTTTGCTTCTTGTCAGATAGATAAGCCCCACCTTTGAAGATTACCTTGTTTACAGGAGGACTCCTTTAGCTCAAGAATGCAACTCGTTTCGGTCTAGATAAAGACCCTCCTAAACCTCCCTAATTCCTTTCTTATCTGAACTTAGAAGTGAATTGTCTCTTCTCTAAATAATGAGTTTAAGAGTTATGTGGTAATGGTCCTAAAGTGCGCCGATGCGACAAAACCATATATGGGCCCTCCGCCCAAGGATTTCTGTATAAGAGTATAGTGCTCTTTGTTGTGGTGTGCTCGGGATTCCTTGATCTTAGAGGCCCACAACGCGTTGTGTAAATCTGCTGAATAAAGAGTATTTGCTGTTTGCATCTGCAGCCTCCTCATCTCAAATCTTTACCCATGGAATTCCACGTCACCATTCCCATCCAGGATTATCCCCCACCTGCTATCTGTAAATTCCCAACTTATTGTAACCAAGCCAAGAACGTGTACCTGAGGAGTTACAGCTCTTCACAATAGCAAGTCTGGCCTTAATTGCAGCTGCCAAAAACTTTGCCATACGAACAGTAACATCCCAATTTTGACCAGAAAGCAAATAAGACATGTTCCATCTGACTGGACACATTCGTATTTTGCATATCAGGGGTTAGATAAAGAGTACGGAGGCCCACGTACAAATGGCAACTAAATATTATATGAGATATGGTAAAAACTGACTTGAATGGAAGAGAGAATTATTTTCTGTTTTTCCTGAACAATTTTAGCTTAAAATGTTTATGCTCAGGATGGATCACAATGTGGATGATTTTAAATTGTATATATATGTTTTATCTATTTACTTTGTCTCCTGCAATGACCTTCGGTTGCGCAGAATAAAGTGTGTTTGTTTATTTATTTATTATATGAGAAAGAGATTCAATCTCGTTTAAAGTGCAAACCTTGCAAATCCATAAATCATAGGGTATCCCTTTAACTCTACCCTCAGAAACCTTAGAGGAGAAAAGTTTGAACCAGGCTAAGGTAAAAGCCCTCCTCTAGGGCCAACATAAGGATGAACTTAAATATTCCACCCCCTGGGAAGCCACCTGAAATAATTTATACAGCGGAGAGATTTTTTGAGAGCTAATTGCTCCAGACAGATGCTGTTCCTCCTGGTCCTTAACACACAGTTTTACAAAAGTCAGTTTTACAAAAGTCAGGGCACCTGCCATCGGGAGAGACAGCAAAGTTCCCTTGGCAAAACCCAAACAGGAAATAAGGTCTGACACTCCAGTGTCCCAAGGATCCCTGCACTTGAGGTCAGAGGCTTCAGAAATCAAAGAACCCAGGGCTGATGAGTAAATCTGGAGCCAGAATTTAATTACTGCCACCTGAATCAGGGAATATACTGACGTAAGCTCTGATTCAGCCCTTAGAAGACTAATGGGTGTATTATTGGGAGCAAATAAAGCAAGAAAGCAGCATCAGGGGCATTTGGACCGGGTAAATTTTCTCGTTCCCTTGCAGTTGGGCTTTCGTCTGGGTTATGGCACGAAGACTGCGCTTGTGGCCTTGGCCGACGACCTCTCCCGTGAGTTAGACCGGGGTCGTTCGACCCTGTTGATCTTGTTAGATCTCTCGGCTGCATTTGATACCGTCGATCATGAGTTGTTGGTGACTCGGCTGCGGGACCATGCAGGGATTGGCAGGACTGTTCTTGAATGGTTCCGCTCATTCCTGGTTGGGAGAACCCAGTGTGTGGTGCTGGGGGAGTTTTTATCTTACCCCCCGGGGCCTCATGTGTGGAGTACCGCAGGATTCCATTCTATCCCCTCTCCTGTACATGCAGCATTTGGGAGAGGTTGTTAGGGAGTATGGAGCGAGTTGTCATCAATATGCTGATGACATCCAGCTTTATCTTTCATTTTCCTCCGACTCAGCGGCCCGGCGGTCTCGGTGCTTGTTTGTCCACTGTGGGGGATTGGATGAGGGCAAGCCACCTGAGGCTAAATCCTGACAATACGGAGGTGATGGTTGTGGGGAGGGCCAGGGGTGAGTGGGTGACCCCCATCATTGATGGGATCCGTGTGCGCGCGCACACACACACACACACACACACCTGTTTCTCAGGTCCAGAGTCTCGGGGTGCTCCTGGACCCACAACTCTGCCTGGATGCTCAGGTGACGGCTGTGGCAAAAGAAGCATTTTGCCAGTTACATCTGGTGCGTCGGCTTAGGCTGTATGTCTCGGACTCGGATCTGGCCACAGTCATCTGTGCTTTTATTACCTCAAGACTGGATTACTGCAACATGCTCTACGTGGGGCTATCTTGGTGTTGGTTCAGAAACTGCAGCTGGTGCAGAATGCGGCGGCCTGTCTCTTAATGGGGGCAGGCCGATGCAAGCATATGATGCTGGTGCTTCGCTTTCTGCACTGGCTGCCGGTAGGTTTGTGGGCTCAATTCAAGATATTGGTGCTGACCTTTAAAGCCCTAAACGACTTGGGCCTATTTGCAGGACTGCCTCATCCTCCGCGTCCTGGAGCAGCCCTTGCAGTTGGCTGGGGGCGCACTCCTTGGGGTTTCTCAGGTGTCTGCCTCATAGCACTCCTCATAGAGGGCACTCTTCGTAGCTGTGCCGCAGCTGTGGAACTCCCTTCCATTGGAGAGCCCCTTGGCTACCGACCTCCCCTCTTTCCACTGGTATTCAGTGCGGCTCACAATATATTAAAACAGTGTCTTTCCACAGACAGTGTAAAACCAGGCCTTTCCCGAGGGAGGTGGGGTGGGTTAGGGTTGGGGGGGAGATGGGGTTTTACATTGTTTTTAACTGAAATTATTATGGTTATTTTAATGTTTTCAAATTAAATTCTGAGCCATTAATGAGAAGAATATTCAGTTCTCTAGACAGGTGTACCTTCTATATTTATACGTAAAAACCATGCTTGGTCTGCTCATCATGAAAGAGCTATTGACTGAGAGGAGATATGATAGAGTTCTATAAAATCATGAGTGGAGTGGAACTAATAAACCAAGAGCAGTTATTTACCCTCTCAGCTAGTACTAGAACTAGGGGACACCTCATGAAACTCATGGGTGGCAAGTTTTTAAAACAAAAAAAGAATAATATTTTTTCACTCAGCATATAATTGGGTTGTGGAATCTACTGCCAGAGGCTGTGGTAAGGGCCAGTACTATAGCGGAGTTTAAAAGAGGTTTGGACAAGTTTCTGGAAGATAGGTCCATTAGCAGCTATTAGCCAGACAGGATCAGGGAACATGACGGGAGTTGGGGGGAAAACAACAGGGAATGGATCCCCCATTGTGACCTGTTGGGTGCTTTTCCCAAGCCACCATGTTTGGCCACTGTCTGAGACAGGATGCTGAGCTAGATGGACCGTTGGTCTGACCCAGTATGGCACTTCTTATGTTCTTAAGTCTTCCACTCTGTGGACCTCAGCAAGGCTTTGTTTTTATGTATTGATAGAACATAAGAAATAGAATGCATACCTCTTTATTTCCTTCAAGGGACCTAAGGAAAGACAAAGGATTTCTAAGTGGATAGTAATTGTATATGCCAGTGGTCATATGCTCTTAGTTAGTAAAGACGTTCCTCAAGTTCTTAGAATGCATTCCACCATAGTGACAGCTTCCTCTGTGGACTGTCATAGGAAAACTCTTATAGCCTTCAGTCCATTTATTCGGACTCAGGGAGCGATCTCCCTCGTGTCCACTAGGAGGCAGCATAGACTTTCCACTGGGCATGCGTAGGAAGAGCGCGCCCTCGCTTCCCCAGTCGAAAGTCTGCCTCTGATCCGATAGGATGTGCAGTAGGGGTGCTCCGCAGCCCCTCCAGACTTTCTAACCTTTCTCCTTACGAGGGAGGGGGTCAGTACTTAATAGGCTTAAGCCTCCAGCAAACTTGGACAGATCGAGCGGCCTCCCACTCTCATTTTCTCCCGGTGCAGGCCCCTGGGTACAGCCCAGGTGTTCAGGCGTTGAGGGTTCGGCCTCCGGTACGACCCTCCAGGACACGCCTAGGATGGCAGAGACCGCCAAAACTCGCAGGGCGGCCGCCTGCCAAGCCACAACACACCAAGAAGGCGCCGCTTCACCCCGGCGCAAAAGCGAAACCGTGCTGGAGATTCCCGCCCAGGCTGCCGCTCCCACTCTATAGACGGAGGAGCCGCGCAGCAATACGGAGGATGGACAGGACAGAATAGAAATGGAGGAAGAGGAGGAGGCAGACACTTCTGCCTCCTCACAAGTAATAGGGAAGCATACTATGGAGTTCTTTCAAAAGCTCCAGATGGACGCGCTCAGGTCCATGATGGGGGTCCTAGCGTGCACTGAGGGCAACCAATGGAGGGCACAAAAAACGCAACCTCCCCCCCCAACCTTCCTTTAAAGGGGACTCTAAAGAGAGCTGGCAAAGGCAAACGCAGGGCACCTCGCAAGCAAGCCCACAAGTATTCCCTCAAGGACCTCCTCGGGTCTTCTTCAGAGAATGAGCAGGGCGAGTCCCCCTCAGAGGAAGGCGAGTTATTGGTATCCTCTTAAGAGTCAGAACCCACCCCGCAACCCCTGCACAAAAAGCGCAAGGATCAGGCTCGAGCTAGAACCCCTCCGCTCGTAGCTTCCTCCCCCTCAGAGGACTCAGATAATAATGAAGACTAGGGGTGGGAAACCGGTATAATCCGGTATCCGATAATGCCGGTATCGGGCGTACCGGCATTATCGGATTCGGCCCGGTAATCCGGTACCGGATTCCGGGGTACCGGATTTTTTTGCATTGCGGCCATTTAAAAATGGCTGCAATGTAAAAAAAATTAAAGCCCCAGCCAAACAGTTTTTAAAAGAAAAACCCTCCCCGAGTCCAGGCTGCGCGGGTGGAAGGGGGGACACCCCCCACCCACCCTGCCCAGCCTGGCTTTTTGTTTAAAAAA
>QEPC01000754.1:2787094-2826594 GCA_003113815.1 Sphenodon punctatus | reverse complement strand
GGGAGGGGGAGGGATATTTCATTGGTTTCAATGGGGACACAGCGCCCCATTGAAACCAATGAATTAAATCCGGTACCGGCATACCGGATTTAATCCGGGAATCCAGTTTTCCTAGAACCGGTAACCGGTAAATCCGGTAGCCGGTAATGGGCCCGGGGTCCCACCACTAATGAAGACTATTCCTCGGGGGCAGGGGACCATGACACCCCCGAATGGGAGGAGATCCTGGCAAAGGGCCCCAAGGATGTGGGCAGGGCACTCCCTTCTGACCAGGGCCCCAAACTCCTCAGAAGGGTGGAGAGGGTACTCAGAATCACCCTGAGCATACAAAAAAAGAGAGACTCTGATTCATCCTCTGATGGCGAGGATTCGGACAGAATATATACCCAAGCTCCATAGTGGCGGCAAGGGGGTCACCCTGGACCGGACCTTTGAAAAAATCATTAAGGCTCAATGGAAACAACCCACTAAAGCAACCAAGCTGTCTAGAGTCCAGCAGACCCTATACTCATTCACCAGGCAGAGTGATCCCATTTTCAAGCCTCCTAAGGTGGATGCAGCAGCTGCCGCCTCCTTAGCCCGCCAGTCGGTATTCCCCTCTGCAGAGGACCTTCTCCCAAAGGATCCCACTGATAAGGGAATAGAAATTGGACTCCACAAGAGTTACGAGGCATTGTCATATACCTTACAGATGGCCACCACTGCTGCTTATGCCTCCAGAGCCATCATGAAATGGTTCAAGCTGGCACAAGACACAAACATTTCACCCTCACTCTCGTGCAAGCTAACAGCTAATGTCACACTTGCCCACGCCTTTCTCATGGACGCCTCCATGGATATTGTAACCTGGGCAGCCAAGGGGATGGCGGCAAATGTAGCAGTACGCCGCCATCTATGGCTCCCATGGTGTGCGGATACACACGCCAAGAACCTTCTGGTAAACAACAGATTCAGGGGGGGTAAACTATTTGGCCCGGCACTGGACAAGGCTCTCTCCAATGCTTCTAACAAAGAAAAGAAGCACTCCCTTAACCAGGTGCAAGCTTTCAAGAGTTGCTTTCGTCCTTTTCAGAGATTCAACCCGGGTCCCAAACGGGCCTTCTCCTCCTACAATGCCTGGAGCTCCCAACAGCATGGCAGAGGACATAGGGGACGCGGAGCAAAACCTAACAGGTCAGCCACACACTCCTCTTATTCCAGACGCCCCAGGGCTCCTTCACGCGAGCAGGAGTTCTGACTCCTTTGTATCCTCCTCCCCCGGCACCGACCGGTTCGGAGGAAGGCTCCTGCACTTCGCTTGGCAGTGGAGCCAGACCATTTCAGACACCTGGGCCCAACAAACAGTAACTAAAAGGATACTCCATTTAATTCAAAATCAAGCCAAGGGAATTCTTCCGCATTTCCCCCCCGCTCACGCATCACCAGCAAGCGTGAGGCTAATGCAATCTGAAATCGACAGAGTGCAAAAGATGGGTGCCATAGGAAGAGTGCCATGGCATGAGAAGAGAAGGGGACTCTATTCGCTCCTCTTTTTCATGCAGAAGAGAAGTGGAGAATGAAGAGCTGTCCTGGATCTGAAACACTTTAACAGATCCATCAGGCTCCAGAAGTTCTAGATGGAAACTGTGGCCTCCATCACACTAGTGATATCGAAAGACGACTGGCTCTCTTCGTTGGACCTAAAAGATGCATACCTCCATATTCTCTCCTCCCAGCTCACCATCAATGGCTCCGCTTCGCCTGCAACAACCAGCATTGGCAATATAGGGTACTTCCTTTCAGCCTGGCCACAGCACCCAGAATGTTTACAAAAATTTTGATCCCCCTCATCGCAAACCTCTGGCTCGAAGGCATAGCCGTCTTCCGTTATTTAGACAAGATCCTGATTCGGGCGGTGTCTCGGGAGTACCACGGATTTCAAATTAACCGAGACAAAAGTCCCCTGATGCCCAGCCAGCACCTAGAATACCTGGGGGTAATATTCCACACCCGCCTGGACTGGACAGGGTATTCATTCCATCCTCTCAGCAACAGAAGATCAGGAACCTCATAACTTCCATACGAGTGCAACCGCGGGCTTCCCTCCGAACGCTAGTGTCCCTGCTCGGTTGTATGATTTCCTGTACACGACACCTTCAGTGGGCTCGGTTTCACGCACCTAGCCTCCAACAACTGCTTCACCCCTGGCAAACGCAAATAATCAACAACTGCCCAGTAGCGCTCTCAGTCTCGACCAAGACCCTACAATCCTTCAACTGGTGGGAGAACCCACTCCACTTCTTACACGGAGTTCCCCTAACAGACCCGCACAAGATCGTACTGACAACGGATGCCAGTCTCTCCGGATGGGGAGTCCACATCGGCAACAACTTCACACAGGGGATCTGGTCGGCCACAGATGCCACCCACAGCATCAATTGGTTGGCACTCAAGGCCATTCGACTAGCCCTCCAACGGTTCATCACTCTATTGGAGGGTTGCCACGTGATCATCTTCACAGATAACACCACAGCCATGGCTTACATCAACCACCAGGGGGGCTCTTGGTTGAAGGCGCTGCACAAGGAAGCCTCCCACTTGATACATTGGGCAGAGTCTCACCTACTCTCTCTGTCAGTCCTCCACATAAAAGGCGTAGACAGTGTCGAAGCCGACTGGTTGAGCCATCAGACCCTGGATCTAGGGGAATGCGCCTTCAGCGCGACCGCATTTCAACTAATCATTGAGAAGTTCGGCACCCCGATCCTCAACCTATTTGCCTCTCCAACCAACTACAAATTGTCCCGCTTTTTCAGCAGGAACCCGCACCCCAAATCTGAAGCTGCCGATGCTCTCAGCCGTCAATGGCCTCCGGGCCTTCTCTACGCCTTCCTTCCATTCCCCTTACTCAGCCGTGCGATCCGCCGTTGCAAGTTCCAGCGAGCCATGGTGATATTTGTGTCCCCCTTCTGGCCTCGTCGGCCATGGTTCACAGACTTGCTCACCCTGTCACACAGGAACCTCCTCCCGCTACCTGTCACGCAAGACCTGCTGTCACAGGGACCCCTCCTGTATCAGCAACCGGAGTTTCTGAAACTAACAGCATGGCTGTTGAGACCCTAGCGCTTCAGGGTCTGGGCTATTCTGACTCCGTTATACATACTCTGCTAGCTTCTAAGCGAAAGTCCACTCAATGCATATACCAGTGTACTTGGAAGGTCTTTGTGGGTTCGTGTCAGTCTAAGCTTGTTTCCCCACAGTCCCTCTCTGTAGACTAGGTCCTCAAGTTCTTACAAGAGGGATTGGACAAAGGCCTACGCCCCAACACTCTATCCAGACAGTTGGCCGCAATTGATAGCACCTTAGGGGCTTCTGGTAAACCACGCCTTTTGACCTCATGTACGCCAGTTCATGAGGGCCGCCCGTCGAATTTCCCCACCTGTAGTACACAGGTTCCCTAACTGGAACTTCAACCTGGTTCTTAAGGCTCTTACTGGGCCCCCGTTTGAACCCTTAAATCAGGTTTCTCTATTCTACCTTTCAATTAAGGTGGCCTTTCTAATAGCCATCACCTTGGCCAGACGTATATCTGAGATTGGGGCTCTGTCGGCCAACCCTTCCCTATGCTCCTTCAGGAAGGAATTGGTCTGTCTCCACCTGGATCCATCCTTCCTTCTGAAAGTTTCCTTCCCTCTTTCATCTCTCCCAAGATGTGACCCTGCCCTTGGCCCACCACCCTCTGGAGAAACTGTGGCATTCTCTGGACGTACGCAGGGCTTTAAAGATATACTTGCATCGTTCGGCCTCCTTCAGACGTTCCTCTAGCCTTCTAGTAAGCTGTCATCCCCGTCACAGGGACAAAAAGGCTTCCAAATCAGTTATTGCCAGCTGGATCTCCACCTGCATAGCCGAAGCATACAAAGCTTCTGGCCTCCAGCCCCCCAATCCTATCCTGGCCCACTCTACCCGGGGAGTGGCCACTAATTCGGCGTTCCACTCCCGGGCCCCAATAGGTGAAATATGCAAGGCAGCCACCTGGAAAAACCTGCATACGTTCACCAGGCACTATAAAATTGATCTGCACCAATCCCCCGAGGCCGCCTTCAGCAGGCAGATCCTTCAAGGGCTACTGGGATCTTGTTAAACCTGGTTGTCCCTCCCCTACCGAAATAAATAGTACTGCTCTGTTATCTCCCTGAGTCCGAATAAACGAACTGAACACTATAGAAAGGACAATTGGGATACTTACCTGTGAATTGCCCTTCCGTAACCTTACAGGGAGTTTATTCGGCCCACCCGGGCTGTTTTGTTGAGTTCCTTGTAGTTCTGAGGAGGTTTAGTCCCCGTTACATAGGGGTTCGGTTAACGTTGCTCCTTGAAGTTTCGGGGAAGGTAAACTCCCTGTAAGGCTACAGAAGGGCAATTCACAGGTAAGAATCCCAATTCAAGACAGCCCTAGAACTTAAAAGCAAGTTTAGACACAGGTCATGGGAGAGTGGTGCTGCAGTCTTTAAGTTAACATCTCAAACCACCATCGACGAGGAGAAGTATTACTTATTACTCTCCCATTGGTGCAAGTGGACAATCACTCAAAGAAGCAGCAAAGGTGAGGCTCTTTGAAAACGTTGGTCCGTTTTCACCTTCTGCTACTTTCCCCTATATCCCAAATCCCTATTTGGAGGTCCTGGTTTGAGAGACTATACTCCCTTATGTAGCCTTACCTCAGCCACATGCCATGACTTGCACTGAGGGGAGTGGAGCAGAAATTTTCTGATGGTCTACTGCTCAGAAAAAATTACAGAATATCTGTCGTATATATCCATTTTGTTGGTGTGAATGAACAGAGCCTTCTCAAAGAAATTAGCCTCCTTGTCCCTCTTAGCTCTAGCAGTTATATCCTGGAGGGGTTTTCTTTAATATAATTATCAATACAGTTACTGAATATCTACAGAGTGTCTTCTGTAACATAATGCTAAATCACCAAAGTCTTTTTCTTGGTCTTAAATTCGACTGCCTTTTATGAAAAAAATATGTTCAGATGCATATTCCAGATCATACATTTAAGAATTTCAAACAGGAGACCTGTAAACACTACATTTTGATTTTTGACAATACTACTTTTTTGAACATGTGTTGGAGGTTTCTGAGGAAAAAAGTCTCTCTTTAAGCTGTTGGAATTTAAAAATATCTATTGTCCTGTTCTTTGTTTCCTGTGCCACTTCTGTGTTCTTGTGTGCCTCTACCAGTATTAGGTTTTTTGTTTTTTTGTTTTTCAGATTGAGCTTCTTGCCGAGTAGGTAATCTGTCCTACACTGGGTTCAGACAAGCCTCTTGCCACTTTTACATATGAATTCTAGATTGTTGTAATCATTCCAAAAGTATTAATTGGGTATCTTTATTTTGAGGCATGCATGTATCCAGTAGCCCCTTTATACTAATGTATATAATTAGTATAAAGGAGTATTACTATAAAATATTTTATCATAAAAACATAAACTAACATTCAATTATAGTGGGTTTTTTTTAATATCTTAAGGTGGAAAGACAGAGAAGACTTGAAAGAATAAAGCAAAAACAGTCTCAACTACAAGAACTTATTCTCCAGGTATGGTGAAGGAACTCTTGTCTGTTAGCTTTAGTGTTACCTAGTGGCTAAAGGTTGTTGGACTTGGACCTGGGAGATCAGGGTTCAAATCCCATTTTAGCCATAAACTTAATGGGTGGCCTTCCACAAGTCCGTATCTTTCAGCTTCAGTTCTCCATCTGTAAAATCAAAATAATGACCTACGTCCGGGTTGTTGTGAAGGTGAACTAGATAGATTGTAAATCATTTTAAACACTGATAGCAATATAACTGTCTCTTTTTGGAGACAGTTTCTCAGGTTTCGTCAAGGTCCCAAGCTGCAAGCTCTGCTGCAGACCAGCCTTCTTTAGCATGTTTACCCACTAAAGTTTCCTTGTCTGGAATGCAATCGCTTCAGACCCAATATCCTCTGGTGCTTAGCCTTGGGATGGTTAAATATGGCTCTGCTACGAGAAAGCTGGGATTTCCTTCTACGGGAGCTTCAATTTTTGAAGAACGCATGGCGGTAGATGGCATATGTAGATCTACAGTGCAAGGTTCCGTTGGCTGACATTTATTGGTTATTTTATTGTTGTATTTGGAATTTTAGACTATGATATTTTAGGATTAGGTTAGATTATGGGTATTTAGATTTATTGGTAAGGTCCAGTAGATGTTTTTTAAGGGACTTGTATATCGGCGTATATTTATGTTATTTATATTGTATGTTTAGCAATAGCCAAAGACTACACTGAAATAAATCAATCTATCTATCTGAATCTGATATATAAATATTAGGCAATTTGTATTTGCAGTCATTTTAACACCACTTTTCTGAAGCAAATAGCTGGTGTTTTCATTTTGAGCTCCAGAAAGTTGCACATAAAGTGTTAATTTAGCATTATAAGATACTGTATTGTGCTATGTAGAAAGCTAAATCTAAATTATTTTGTTCCAATAAGCTATGCTAGTTTCTGTAGCAGCATTGAGGAAATTTTGAAAGACTTTGGTCTTTTCCCCTTCCCTTTAAGTAAACTGGTTAATTGTCTTCAAATCCAATAAGTTACAAGTCTAGAAACTTGCATGTCGTTACCAAAATGACAAGACGTCGGTATAGGCCTTAGGTTTTTTTATTGACCTGAAATAAACACGCCATTTAAAAGAAAAAAATCAAGGGAAAGCGTTTAGCGTGCTTAATTTTTTGTTGTACTCTTCTCTTCTCCCAGCAAATAGCCTTCAAGAATCTAGTTCACCGAAATCGCCAAGCAGAACAACAGGCAAACAGACCACCGCCTGCCAATTCTGTCATCCACTTACCATTTATCATTGTGAACACCAGCAAGAAGACTGTGATTGACTGCAGTATTTCTAATGACAAGTAGGTTTCATGGAAAAGAGCTTTTCATCTAACCCCTTGATGCAGTTTGAAAGTTTAATCTAAGAGCTCACAGCCTTTTACAGAGATTGAATAGAAATACACTATAACTTCAGTATAACAAACACCCAAGGGATCAGGGGGGAAAGGTGGTTATACCAGGGGTATGATGACCTAAAGAGCAGGAAAGAATTCATTTATTTATTTATTTGGCATCCGCTTCCGCTATAGCCATCAAATTTAAAACAGCCAAAATAGAATACAATGATCGAAATAACATTAATAACACAAACACCAGATCATATCCCATTATACCACATTATGCCAAATCGTATCACATTATACCATACATACAAAAACTTCACTTGGGATAGCCAGTCCCTACTGCAGCCATTGGGAGATTTATGAACACCCCCCCAACCATCCCCCCCATTTTACAGCATCACAAATTCCCCTCATATCTCCTTTATCACTGCCTCCTGTCTGGGAGGCCAACCAGAAGGAAAGAAGGTACGGTGTTCCTGTCTTCTGGCGATCACAGGAAGCAAGAGGATCTCGCATTAAGAGCGCATTGCAAGTCCCCGCCAGAATTTGCAATGTAGGAAGGGAAGGGTAAACACCTCCACAGTCTCTGACAGATCACTACATCAGGTTCAGTCCTGAAGTGTTCATTGTAGTGAGGCTTTTTAAAATTGAAAGTCTGAGATTGGGATCATTATAAAAGGGGGTTCATCGTATGCAGAATGAATTCTAGTGAAGTTACGTTTAAATCTACTCATAACTGACTTGATGGGAAACATTTGATTGGAAGGTAATTTTTTTTCTTGTTGAACTGCTAGCTGACCTTAAAGGATGACTTCTCTGTGCCGCCTTTGCTAGATAGCACACAATCTGACACATGAATCTGTAGTTCTAGAGCATTTAAAAGATAAGGGTTTTGCATTCACAGCTCAACTCTTCATGCTAGTGCGTATATAGAGAGGTGTTCTCCTGTCTCTCTATCTTTGGTTCCTGCCTACCGCCAGAAGACGTAAATAGAACATAAGAAGTGCCATACTGGGTCAAACCAATAGTCCGTCGAGCCCAACATCCTGTCTCTCCAACTGTAGCCAATCTCTGTCACTTGGAAAAAGTACCCAGCAGGTTATAATGGAGCAATCCATTCCTTGTTGTTCTCTCCCAGCTCCAAATAGTCAGAGGTTATATTCCCCCAAACCTAGTTGACTAATAGCTGTTAATGGGCCTACCCTCCAAGAACTTATCCACTCCTTTTTTAAACCTAGCTATACTACTGGTCTTGGCATCCTCTTGCAACAAATTCCACAAGTTAATTGTGCATTGAGTGAAATAATACTTTTGTTTTAAATCTGCTGCCAATTAGTTTCATGTAGTGTCCCCTACTTCTAGTACTATTTGAGAGGGTAAATAACCACTCCCTATTTACTCATTCCACATGACTCATGATTTTATAAACTTCTATCATATCCCCTCTCGGTCATTTCTTCAAGCTGAAGAACCCGAACCATGTTCCAGACCCTTTTCCTCTTAAGCCTCTCCTTCTACGGAAGCTGTTCCATACCCTTTATCGTTTTTGTTACTCAGTAGCTTTTATAGTTCTACTGTACCTTTTTTGTGATGAAGCGACCAGAACTTCACACAATATTCAGGGTGTGGTCAACACCATAGTTTGATATAGAAGCATTATGATATTTTCAGTTTTATTCTCTATCCCTTTCCGATTTGTGATTTTGGAGTACCTTAGTTCAGTAAGCAGTCAATATCTAAAGCACCTACAGATAAAAACATAGACTCCTATGTCATTTAGTTTAGTTAGCTAGGTCCCAGATCTTGCTGACGTCAGTGTCCCAGGCTGGGACTTGGTCTTTATGACCAGCCTCAAGAAAGGCTTTAAAAGCTGCAAGATATACAGAAGGAATTCCCCTTTTTGAGCAACTATGACAGATGGGTGGCCTGCCTGAGTGCAATTCACATTTCTGCCTTCTGTGCTGCCTGTAATCATTTCTAACAAGTGCCACAAGCCAGAGAGGAGATATGCCTTTGTGTTCTCCTTTACAAGAAGGCACTTGCTCTCTAACTCCCTCTAGCACCTCATTCTGAGTACCAGTTCTCACTGCCTCAGGGAACATGAGGTTGGCACCAAGAACCTCTTATCGCAGAAGGGCCAAAAGCAGCACCTAAGGAGAAAGACTTAAAAAGTCTAAGCCTACCAACTCTAAACATTCCTCACATGTATCACTGAGGCTCTTGCTACTGAGAGTCTTTCCCTTACCCATCTCATTTCCCAGATGCCCCTGTCACTGTTGCTAGTAGTGAACTTGCCATTCAGGGCCTGAGCGACAACAAAGACTTTTGAGCTGCTCACTGAAAGAAAGCATTAAATCTGCAAGAATCACTTGAAGCAATGTATTTAATTTCTTGAGTAATCACACTGCTTTTACTGGAAACATTTTAGAAAAAGTACTTTTAAGAAATTCAAGTATCTGGTTAATTATTAAATATTCCTTTCTAGGTTTGAATATCTATTTAATTTTGACAATACATTTGAAATCCATGATGACATAGAAGTACTAAAGCGAATGGGAATGGCTTGTGGGCTAGAATCTGGAAGCTGTTCAGCAGAAGATCTAAAAATTGCACGGAGTTTGGTTCCTAAAGCTCTGGAACCATATGTGACAGGTCAGTTACACTAAAACATGTTTGTGGTTCCTTCCCCCCACCCCTTTGAAACAGGATTTGAAGAAAAAAAATATTTCTTCAATCATCTCTGTCCACTTACACCAACATGAAGGTTTGTGCCCTATACAGATCTGGTCTTGAACCTTCTAGAAGCTGTTGTCCTGGCAGTGCTTTGCCCTCTCCCCTCGTAGTACAAACTTTTTGGCACACTTGGGAAAGGCAAAAAATAAAGGAGGGGCTGGAGCATCTCTCTGCCTCAGTTCCTTCCTTGTTTTATTCTCACATTCCTGTAAATACATTTTATTAAGTATTTATATACCGCCAGTCAATATACCTGGTGGCTTACAGCCATCAACCATAGACAGGTCTCTGCCCCAGTGGGTTTACAGTCTAGGAGAGCCACGGGAAGGGAGACAAAGGGGTGGGAAACAGAAGGTGATACAGGACTATGCACATTAATTGTGTAAAGAGTTGTGTTATTTTTAGTACAGAGCAGATATAACTTGCTGGTCAGGTGGCAAACGTAGGAGTCTCCCCTCCCCCCTCCCCGCTGTATGGCTATCTTTCAACAGGACAGTTTCAAGAAGTATCTGACCAGTGTCATCTGTCTCCTCCCCCACCCCCCGGGGTGGTACTTGTCCATGTCCACACTTGTCCCAAAGAGGGTCATTTGCCCAGAAGCTGCAAGGCCTGTGCCGCTTAAACTTAAATTACCGTGAAAGACAGATTAAGCTTCACTACCTCTTTTTGCTAAGAAAATATTAATGGGAAGATGTGAAGGACCCATTCAGCTTCCTTAGAGGTCCTTATCAGCTCTGTAGGAGTGAATAGCTACACAGGAGCCATCAAATCCCCAGCAGTGCCAGCATGCCCAGAGTGGCAGCAGATAGAGGTGGATGCCTCCCCTTGGCTCTGTGCGAGACTCTGCCTGGCTCAAACCCAAAGACCTGATTTTTCTCACCTGAAATGTATATTAAGGTCCATTTTGTTAGAGCAGTCCTTCATACCTGAAGTACCCAAGTCTGTACTGGGACCAGTGTTTAATATATTAATTAATGGTCTGGAAAAAGGGATAAAGAGTGAGGTCAGTGGTCACCAAATTTGAAGATGGTTATTCAAAATAGTTAAAATTAAGGAATTATAGGAGGCTCTTGCACAGCTGGGCAATAAAATGACAGATGCTCTCATCTACTTACACATTTTAATTACTTTAACAGTTGACGCCCTATCTTTTCAGGTTTTTGGAGGAGGGTTTTGTTTTTGTGTTTTTCCTTAAAATTTTGTACATGATGAACATTAAATTTTGCCATGTATGATTTTTGCTTTTACCTTATGGATCTATCTGTTTTGTCTTATGTGTTTTTATTGTTTATATATAAACAATTAAAAAAAAATTTTAATGACACATGAAATTAAATGTTGACAATTGGAAAGTACTGCATATAGGAAAAAATAATCCTAACTATATATACACAATGCTGGGTTCTAAACTAGGTGTTACCACTTAGGAAAAGGATTTTGGAGTCCTTGTGGACAGTTAATTGAAAACATTGCTCACTGTGCAGCATCAGTCAAAAAGAATGAGAATAAACAAAAAAATCCTAATGCCACTATATAAATCTATGGTGTGAGTGGATCTTGAATGTGTGTGCTGTTCTGGTCCCATTTGAAAAAAAGAACTGGGAGAGGTGCAAAAAAGGGCAACAAAAACTGTCCAAAGGTATGGAATAGATTCTGTACCAAGAGAGGCTGAATTAGATTAGGAGCCTTCAGCCTGGAGAAGAGACAGCCGAGAGGATTGGGGATGTGACAAAAAGTTTACAAAATCACAAGTGGTGTGAATAAACAAATAGGGAGCTGTTATTTACTCTTAAATATTTTTAGAAATTTGGAACATTCAATGAAACTATCTGGGAGCAGATTTAAAACAAACAAAAGCAAGTGGTTTTTTTACTCAACATACAGTTAACTTGTGGAATTTGTTCCCAGGGGACAATGTGAAGGCCAGTAATGTAACTGAATTCTAAAAAGGATAGGCTAAAGTTTTTTAAAGGATGGGTCCATAAATAGTGATTGCTCAAGTTGGTCAGGAAATGTAGCCTCTGACTCCGTGAAGCTGGGAGTATGTAGCACAGAATGGATCACTCCATTATGATCGGTTGTGTACTTCTCTGATACAACAGAACGTGGCCACTATCGGATACAGGATGCTGGACTGGATGGGCTGCTATTCTGATTCTGCATGGCACTACTTAAGTTTCTAAAGTAGTGTCCTTTTTCCATATGACTCAGGAGAGAACCTTCCAGAATGTGGAGACACGCCCAGGCGGCAGCCTTACAAGTGTCTGAACCGAGAACCCCTGAGTGCTGAGGAGTCAGTGCTGCATACCCTTGGTCTCAGTAGGGCACTTGCCTTTTTACCAAGATAGGACAGGTTCCCTTCACTTAAACCTGGACCTCCTTTATAGCACTCAGGGATCCCCCTAAAAAGAAGTCATGATCATCACCCCAGACAACATCTAGCTGTCTAATAATTTGATCTTTGTGTTCCTTGTCTAACAGAGAGCTAACTACGGTGTTATGTTACAAGGACCATGGCAACATCTGCATCATGCTTAAATGGGGTTCTCTGTTCAGACACTTGTAAGGCTGCCACCTGGGCGTGCCTCCACACATTCTGGAAAAACACTCCACTGGATATAGGAGTTTGTTCTGATGCAGTGTTGGGAGAGCAGTGTTGCAGTTCGTATTTAACTAGGCCTCCTTGCGCTCCCATCCCTGAGGCATGTCTGTCTTATGCTTTCATAGTGTTCTGAATGGACAGATCCACTCAGAGAAGAAATGAATGTGGTTCTTAGCGTGTCTCCATGATTCTCACTACTGGGATAAATCTACAGGCTTCAGGCACTTCTGGGAAGAGCTCGTCTCCTTCTCTGCAGCTTTCATAAGCTTCCAGAGTAGAAATTTCTGGAAGCTTAGACTCTGTCCTCAACCCTTCCTCCCCTCCTGTGAGATCTTTCCCAGGGGTATAAAAGCTGTGGGCAGAGCCACTCTGCCTCAGTTCCTTCCAGTGGCCAATAGCGAATTCAGAAACAGCCTGCAACTACTTCTGTTTGTTCGTTTGTTTTTTTAAAAGTTATTACTACTGTTAGTTCAATTTATATTATGTTTCTTAAATAGCTCTCTCCACAGACCACATGAGACAAATCACCGTGGCAGCCCCTGCCAAGAAAAAAGCAGGCTTTAAGACGTGCATCAAGTGGTCGTTGGTAGTGCCACTCTGACCAACAGGATTTGCTGTCTCAATGAGGCACATGTAAAGAAAGCGTGTACAGCTTGGAAATCCCTCTCTGATAGAGCTTTAAAACACAGGAAAATGAGACTCCAAGACTTGCTCACTAAGTGGACTTTGTAGGGAAGAGGAAAGTTCGTCCAGATCCCGATGCGCGCGAGATCCGCAGGCCATGGGATCAGGCCTACTAACTGTAACAAGGACACCTCTACTTCATCACCACTGCCTGACCCAGATGGAACTGTGTCCCATCTGCCATGCTGGTGACAGAAGATCTTAAAACATTGCAAGCGATGCTTAGGAGAATGACAACTGCAATGCCGAAGATTTCCAGTGAGGTCGTGAAGAAGACAGCCTCAGATCCAGTATTTGGGATTCTGGATGGAGGTGAAGGGGGATGCATCATGTTATGGAATTGTCCAAAATAGCTTGTAAGAACCCTTCATCTTCCTTGTCTACTAATAAACTTGCTGATGCTCTTTGCTCCGTCCCTCAAGAGCGAGGAATCTGTTCTACCATCACCCTCCTCCCAGCTCAATGCTAGTTGCTGCAGTGACTAGCAGGGTGGGATCTGGAACTGTACAGACCTCAGCAGACAGAGAAGGAAGACGCCTAGATGTTCTAGACAGGAAATCCTTCTCTGCCACACTAGCACTGAGAGCATCAAATTATGTGTCAGCAAGTGCGGCTATCAGCACTGGCTGTGAACAAAATCAGCTAGTACAGATGAACCTAAAGAGCGACCCCCCCACTCCAGAAATATGGCTCCCAAGTAGCCAAATTTCAACTCACATGCATGCATATAGCAGACTGTGCCATCTGCATTGTGGCTTCAGCTGTTACAATAAGGAGATGTGACTGCATTCCACTGCCTTGACCCCTGAAAATAAATTCCGTTTCGAGGACCACCCCTCTGATGGGAATGGACTTTTCACAAAAACAACTGATGACACACTGGCCAAAATAAGGTAAACGTGTCAAACTGCAAGGTCTTGAGCGGTGGTCCGTATGGCCAGAAGGTGCTAAAACCCATCTACCACCTCCTCTTCCTTCTGTTGCCAACAGAGATCTTATCGCTAGAGGAGCAATAGCACCAAGTCTTCTCATGCCCCTTCAAGCCCAAACAAAAATCTAGACAGTCCTCCAGTAATGCTTTGAATTCATAGCCTCAGTCAAGGGCTTGATTATCATGAGTGTAGTGAACGGAACAAACAATAATTGGAGACCGTCCGGAACATTTCTTACAATGCTTGGAATTCCATTCCATCTGATAGGTGAATTCTAGAAATCATCAACATAGTTATGCCATTCAATTTGAAATCAATACCAAATATGTCCCTTCCCTCCTCCCCATTCCTCTTTAGGGACCCACCTCACAAGACTTTGTTATTCCAGGAGGCAATGGCCTTCATAAAGAAAGGAACCATAGGAAACACTGAACCGAAAAGGATTTTACTCCAGGTACTTCCTTATACCTAAAAAAGTTGAGGGATTCTGCCTGATCTTGAACCTCAGAGGCCTCAAAAAGTTTATTAGAAAGTTAGTTCTATGGACTCTCCATCCGGATATTTGGATGCTGGGAGTGTTCTCCGCATGGCCACTGGGAGGCAGCACTAGGCTTTCAGCTGGACATGCATAGGGAGCGCTCCCTCGCTTCCCCAGTTGTAAGTCTGCCTCCGGCCAAAGAGGAGCTGCAGCACGGGTGCTCCGCACCCTCAGCACTTAGAGACCCCTCCAGGGTCAGAGTCTTGTCTTCAGAAGCTTCTGCCTAGCTTCCAATCCCCGTATCTGGCCCCCTGGGTACAGACTGGGGTGGTGCGGGGGATTGACCCCCGAGGTATGCCCCCCCCCCGCCGGGAGGTACCCACTATTATGGCCGGATCGGCCAAAACAAGACAAAATGCCGCTGACGGAGCTGCGGCGGAGCGGGAAAATCACGGCGGCGAGAAAAACGAAGCTGAAATCCCCGCCGCGGCTCCAGCTCCCCACCTGCAGCAACAGCACAGGGAAGAGGGGAGCTCCAGCGAAGAGGAAGAGCACGAGGAGGCAGCCTCATCTGTCTCCATTCAAGTAAGGGCGTCCCGGGCAGAATCCCTCCAACAGCTTCAAATGGACACCCTGCAGTCCATGATGGGGAGTCTGTCCTGGATGGAAAAAAGGCAAGCCAGGGATAAGCGCCCTCACAGGTCTAACCCCTCCCCCCCCCACCACCCAGCTCTCTTTCAAGGACTCCTCTGGGAAGGGGAAACACAAATCCTCCCACAAAGCCCCAAAGAAACGTTCCCTCAGAGAGCTCCTCCTCCAAGGATGAAGTGGGGGGCTCCCCGATCAGTGAGGGCGAACTCTCCCCCCCCCTCGCCCAGTGAGGGTTCATAGAGTGAATTCCCCCCCACCCCCAATGGAAAAAACGGGCAAGCCGGATCAAAAACCCTCGAATCGTAATCCAAACCTCAGATGAGGAGTCGGATCGGGCATCCGGCTCCCACTCCCCGCCAACCAGAGACCCCACCGAGTGGAAGGAGGTCCTGTCCCAGGGGCCCAAAGAATTGGGCAGAGAGTTGCTCTCTGACCAGGGACCGAAGATCCTTAGACGGGCTGAACGGGTCCTCAGGATCACCCCCCGGACCCCAAAAAAGGAGGAATTGGACTCCTCCTTCTCCTCAGAGGAGGACTCTGATAGGGATTACATCCCTAAGCTGTCGATCAGATCTAAGGGCGCCACCCTTGATAGAGCCTTCAAGAAAATTACCAGAGCCCAGTAGAAGCAGCTCACTTAAGACCCTGAAACTGTCTAGGGTTCAGCAGTCACTATACTTGTTCTCAAAGAACAGCAACGCCATCTTTCGGACCCCCGGGGTTGATGCCACGGCAGCTTCCCTGGCCCGTCAATCAGTATTCCCCTCCGAGGGAGATCTACTGCCCAAGGATCCCACCGATAAAGGGGTGGAAACGGGGCTCAGAAAGAGCTATGAGGCCTTGTCAAGTATTCTGCAGATGGCAACTACGGCGTCTTATATGTCACGCACCATCATAAAATGGTTCCCCAACATTTCACAGGCACTTTCTAGGAAGCTAGCCTCTAACGTGACACTGGCTCATGTGTTCGTCGTAGATGCTGCAATGGACACTGTCACCTGGGCAGCCAAGGGCATGATTATTAATGTGGCCGCCAGGCGCCGGCCCTAGATCTGCTCCTGGCGCACACCCCCATACAAAAAATCTGCTTGTCAACAGTACTTTTAAAGGGGGTAAACTGTTTGGATCCGCTCTAGATAGAGGCCTCAAACAAAGAGAAAAAACATACCCTTAACCAGATCCAGTCCTCCTAAAAGCTTTTTCCGCCCCTTCCAGCAATTCTTGCAGGGTCCAAGGTGCAGTTACACCACTGGACTCTCCTGGAGCACCCAGTCACGTGGCAGGACCCAGCGAGGCAGCGGATGCAGGCCACAGAGATTCCCTTCCCAGACATCCTACCACAGATGACACGCAACACCCAGCCGTAAGCCAGACTCCTGACTGCTCTGTACCCTGTTCCCAGGACTCCGCCCTCCTCGGTGGACGCCTTCAACTGTTCGCAGATAGGTGGGAGCACGCGACTACAGACACCTGGGTGCTACAGACGGTGGGGAGGGGATACGCGATAGAACTCAAACACAAACCCAGGGAATCCTTTCACGTATTCCCTGCCTCCCGCGTCACCCACAAACACGCTGCGATGTGCCTCGAAATCTCCAGGCTCCGGCAGATCGTGGCGATAGAGGCGGTCCCCTCGATAGAGCAGGGGGGAGGCCTCTACTCCATTTTCTTCCTCGTGCAGAAAAGGAGCGGAGTATGGAGAGGAGGCCTCAACCTGAAACTCCTCAACAAAGCGGTGAAGGTCCAGAGGTTCAAAATGGAGACTCTATCCTCCATCTCCCTAGCCCAAACATCGGGGGACTGGATGGCATCTCTAGACCTCAAGGATGCATACCTCCACATCCCAGTCCTCCCAACGCACAAGCGATGGCTCTGCTTGTTACCAGGACCAACATTGGCAATACTGGGCCCTGCCCTTTGGTCTCTCCACTTCACCAAGAACCTTCCCTACTCTGGGCTGAAATTCAGGTGGCGGTGCATGTTCGGGATTCCAGGAAATTCTGGAAATTGGTAGGTGGCTGGGTGGCTTCCAGGGGAAGAGGAGGAGGAGTGTATAAAAAGGAGAAAGTTTGGGTAGTGTTCTACTCCGAGATGTTTGCTAGTTCCATTTTGCCCCTCAAAAATCCCGACAGTGAGTTGAGCCAAGTGGAAAGAGGAGGGGACAATTTTGTGTTCTCTCCCTATGTGACAGAAGAGGAAGTTAGGGTGGCAATAGATAAACTGGCGCCGGCTAAGGCAGCAGGGATTGATGGGACCCCACCGGAACTTTTTTAACAGTTTAGCGCGTGGTGGGTTCCTATTTTGGCTACGTTTTTTACTATTCTGAATACTAGCAAAATGATACCCTCAGAGTGGGCAGTGGCAGTGATAGTGCCAATTTTTAAGCAGGGGAACCCATATGATCCAGCCTGTTACAGGCCAGTCAGCCTTCTACCTATTCTGGGCAAACTGTATGCAAGAATATTACTGTCAGCATTAGAAAAGTGGTCTACTCTGGATCATCCCCTTGAGGAGGAGCAGGCGGGATTTAAGAAAGCCAGGTCAACACTCCATAACTGTTACGTGCTGCAACACCTGATAGATAAATACGCAGGAGTCAGAAGGGGGAGTCTATTTGTTGCATTTATAGACTTCACAAAGGCCTTTGACTCCGTACACAGAGCTTGTTTATGGGATAAATTAAAGAAGATGGGTATCCCTGGGGATCTGTTAGAGCTGTTAATTAGGCTTCACCAGGATACCAAGGCGGTGGTAAGGTTGGACAGAGGAGGGAGAGTTTCACAGCAGTTCCCCCTAGGTCGGGGGGTTCGGCAGGGATGTTTACTTGCCTCCCTCCTTTTTAACTTGTATATCGACAATCTAGTGCCCACCATCGATGGGAGTAACCCAACACTGCCCAGGATAGGAGACAGGGCAATATCTAGCTTATTTTATGCAGATGACAGGTGGGCTTCAGCAACCCCTATTAGCATTACAGGGCTACTGTAAACAGAATGCCCTTTCCATCAATGTTAATAAGTCGAACATCATGGCCTTTGGCAAAACCAGTAACAACTTGAAATACAAGTGGTCTATTGGGGGACAAGAGCTGATACGAGCCAAGGAGTATACATACTTAGGAGTGGTTTTTGCTAGGCGGAATTGTTGGAAGAAGCACTTGGATAGCCGCCTTACTAAAGCAAAGCAGGAAGTGAGAGCCCTCTTAAGACTACACTATGTGGCCCCAGTAGCCTCAGTGAACCAAATGCTTGAAATTTTTCAAGCAAAAGTGGTCACTGGTCTCACCTATGGGGGAGAAATAATGGCGTTGACTCAGGGGGGCAAAGCGGAAGTTCCCCAGAATGCTTTTTGCCGGGCTATACTTGCGGCCCCAAGAGCAACCCCTTGCCCCATGCTGAGATTGGAATTGGGGCTTCTGCCCATTTCTGCTCACCTTAATCTTAGATTTCTGTTTTTTTGGAAACAGTTGGTCAAAGATGGTGCGGGGATGGCATGAATGTGTTATGTGGAGCAAAAGGAGCACCACAGTGAGCCCCAGTATCGATGGATGAGACACCTAAAAAATTAGCTGCACTGCTGGTTCTACCGTTAGGCGAAGATGGGCTCCCGGCTGAGAGACTTGGCAAACGCGACTTCGCTCAAGAGTCAAAAGATGGGCTCAACAAAAAGATCTAGACCTGCTACATAATTATAGCTCTGCGGGTAGATATTTAAAGGTGAAAATGTCGTTGAGCATGGAACCTTACTTAAGTCTGATACAGGATCCCAGAGTGCACAGAATAGCCACGTTGGTACATTTCGATCTTTTTGACACCGAGGAAGTAAGGGGGAGGAGAGGACTTGTAGGTGGTGTTTGACCTGTGTGGAATCATTACCACACATGCTTTTGGTATGCCCGCAGTATGAGACTTTAAGGGAACAGTGGATTGGTGATTTCATTCCATCTAGCATTCAAGACCCGGAAGAGATGTTTGTGATCTTAATAACTAGCGCTGATGTCCCGCAAATTAAGCAGTTGGCCATGTTCGGGATGGCTGTACAGAGAGAGCGCAGAGCTTCCTAAGTTGTGAATATTTTGTATGCTGCGCTTGCGTCAAGGACACTCCTGAGAACCTTTAAATGACCTGGGATTGCTAATTTAATTCAGATTGTATCATTTTAATGTTATAACAATGTCTGCAGGGGTCTGAGTTGTTTTGCTAGGATCGATGACTAGAATTTTAATCTTGTTATGTTTAATATGTTACTGATAATAGCAAAGTGTTGCTGGTCAATAAACTTACTACTACTACTACCTTCACCAAGGTTCTCATACCCCTCATTGCCAACCTCCACCTGGAGGGCATTACTACCTTTCCATACCTCGACAACCTTCTCATCAGAGCCGTGACGGAAGACCTCGCTCTCCTCCATGTACAGCGTGCAGTCGACTACCTAACCTATCACAGGTTCCTCATCAACAGGAAAAAGAGTCACCTTACACCCACTCAGAGGCTGGAGCACCTAGGGGTCATCTTCGACACGGCTCACAACAGAATATTCATTCCTCCATAACGCCAAAGCAAAATCCGTCACCTCACAGCAGCGACCCACTCACAGTCACGAACATCCATACAGACTCTGGCCTCTCTCCTGGGCCTCATGGTATCCTGCATGTGGCACCTCCAGTGGGCACAATTCCACTCCAGACCTCTACAGCGGCAGCTCCGACCATGGCAAAGTCTCCTGGTGACCAACATGCCGGCCTACATCCACATCAGCCCAGAAGTCCTCTGCTCACTCTCTTGGTGGGAGGACCCTCTCCGCTTCAATCTGGGAGTTCCCCTTATGGAACCGGAACTTGTACAACTAACAACAGACCCCAGCCTCCTCAGCTGGGGAGCCCACCTGACCACCGAAGTCGCACAGGGCACCTGGTCTGCCACAGATCGAACCCACAGCATGAACTGGATAGAACTGAAGGCCGTTCTCCTGCCCCTACGACACTTCTCCAGACAGGTGACAAGTCATCATGTTATCGTCTTCACGGACAACACGACGGCCAAGGCGTACATAAACAACCAAGGGGGATCCCGCTTGATATCTCTGCACATCGAAGCCTCATGGCTCCTTCGCTGGGCGGAGACTCACCTTCTCTCGCTGTCAGCACAACACATATGGGGAGTAGACAATGCAGACACAGACTGGCTCAGTCGCAGGGAACTGGCTGGACCCGGGCGAATGGTCCCTCAGCCAATCGACCGTCCAGCTGATAGTCCGCCGTTACAGCAAGCCGACTCTCAACCTCTTCGCCTCCCCAGCCAACGCCCCCCCCCCCCACTTCTTCAGCCAGGATCCACATCCTCAGGCAGAGGCCCATGATGCTCTCAATCAACAGTGGCCGCTGGCTGTAATTAACGCCTTCCTACTGCTTCCCCTCCTCAGCAGGGTGATACACCGGTGCAAAAACCAACGGGTCACCGTCCTCTTGGTAGCCCCCTTTTGGCCTCGCAGACCCTGGTTCCTGGGTCTGGTACACCTGTCGGGAGGAGAACACATGCAACTCCCTTTGTCGACAGATCTACTATCCCAGGGCCCCATGGTGTACGAACAGCCACAATTCCTGAAACTGACAGCGTGGCTCTTGAAACCCTAGCCGTCAGAGGTCTAGGGTACTCCGAATCAATAATTGCAACCCTCCTCACGTCTAAACGTGACTACGCAATGCGTCTTCTAGTGCACCAGGGGTGTCTTTGTGAGATGGTGCCGTTCCCATGATGTCCCGGCCAGGTCCCCTTCTATTGCCCAAGTGCTCCTATTTCTGCAGGAAGGACTGGACAAAGGCCTTAGGCCAAACACACTTGCTCGACAGCTGGCTGCCCTCAATAGTACCCTAGGGTCCTGTTCAGGCATTCACATTTCATCCCACCCACACATCTGACAATTCCTGAGAGCAGCTCGCCAGATAGCCCCTCCTGTTGTTCACCAGTTTCCCTCCTGGAACCTGAATGTGGTACTTAATGCCCTTACGGGACCTCCCTTTTGAACCACTCCACGAAGTATTCCTCTATTTCCTCTCGATTAAAGTTGCCTTCCTCATTGCTATCACCTCTTCCAGGAGTGTTTCCGAGATTGGAGCCCTATCAATGGGTCTGGCCCTGTGCTCCTTCCAAAAAGAGTCTGTGGTACTTCGCATGGACCCCTCCTTCCTGCCCAAAGTTTGCTCCCTTTTTCATCTCTCTCAGGAGGTGGTCCTCCCTTCATTTTGCCCTCCCCCCATCATCAACTGGAAATAAGATGGCATTCTTTAGACCTTCGCAGAGCCCTTAAAATTTACTTCGACCGTACAACTCCCTTTTGCCGTACCTCAGGGCTCCTTATTAGCTACCACCCCCAGTCCAAGGGGATTAAGGCCTCTAAGGCCGTAATCTTCAGATGGATCTCGGCCTGTATTGCTGATGCCTATAGGGCTTCTGGCCTGCCCCTTCCCGCTAGGGTCCTGGCCCACTCCACATGAGGGGTGGCTGAAAATTGGACTTTCCGTTCCAGGGCCCCTTTATCAGAAATTTGTAAGGCTGCCACATGGAAGACCGCTCACACTTTCACACGGCACTACAAGATTGATCTGTTCGACTCCCTGGAGGCCTCCTTTAGTAGGACGGTCCTGAAGAGTGTCCTGGATCCCGCTGTTCAAGCGAGGGAGCACTCCGTACGCATGCCCAGCTAAAAGTCTCTAGTGCTGTCTCCCAGTGGCCATGCGGAGAACACTCCCAACGTCCGAATATCCTCCCATCCAGTCTATAGAAGGATAATTCCCGAGGTAAGGGACCCAGTTGTGCATTCTGCATGGTCTCATTATCCGCTATACTCCTGGTGTTACAGAAAAATACCTGACTCGTTTCCTTCGACCTCAAGGAGGATGCCTATTTCCACATCAGCATTTGAAGGACTCACCAAAAGTTTCTCCGTTTTATTTTAGATGGAAGATGTTTCCCATACACTGTTGTACTTTTTGGATTAGCTTTGACCCCAATGGTCTTCAGAAAGAGTACAGCAGCAGTAGCCACAGAGCTTCGAAGAAAGAATATATTTCCCTACAATTGGCTCTTGTTGGCAGACTTCCATGAAGACGTGTGTACATGTAAACACCACTTTACATAATCGATCAATCAAAGTTTATTCAATGATTAACCATATGTTTAAACCATGGTATATCAAAAGTTGTAAGAGTAAAATAAATACAAGCTTTAAAACAGAATAAAGAAAATTGAATCATGTTTGAATTTTTGTACAGCGTATCCATCCAGCCAGAAAGGCAAAAGTAGCCATAAATTTAACATTGAGCTCCGATTCTAGAAGCCAACAGTAATTCAAGTTTACGTTCCATAGCAGGCAATGTTTTGCCCTCTAGAATTGGAGTACGCCATTGAAGTCTTAACTCATAATATCGACAATGAAAAACATGTTCCAAGTCTTCAGTGACCCCTGATCCACAAGGACATTTACGCTGTGGTGTAAGGAATTTGATTGTATCTTCCTTTGCACCACTTTGCAACTTCTGCAGAAACTGGGCCTCATGGTAATCTAGAAAAGTCGCACAACCAGTTTTAATACTGACGCTCATAAGTGCAATAATCGATACTACAATGAGACATACTTTCCTCCCGAAAGATAGCTTCGTCACTATCAAATACATGATAAAAGGAGTCTACAGGTCACTGAAACACTGTGTTCAAGTTCTTCCTCAGGCTGTTGTGGTTGCCTTGCATCAGCAGCAGTGGTGACCCCCATATGGAAAACGTCACATGAGAACACTACAGCACTGGTTAGAGACAACTATGACCCAGAAATTATGGTTAGAGACAACTATGACCCAATGATTGACCCGACTATGACCTCATGATTGTCTGGTTAGAGACAACTATGACCTGATAAGGAAATGCCTCACCATCCCAAACACCATCACTGCCAGTTTAGGATGGTGCACATCTCTGCAACATGTTCGGAAATGGACACTGTTCAAGCAACAGAAACCCCAAATCCCTTAGAAGGATGGGGAGGAAACTCAGCCCAGTCTCAGCCCAAAGATTATGGTGGAAAGATGAGAAATTGCTTCACATCAACCTACTAGAATTGAGAGCCATCAAATGGGCTCTAAAGTCCTTCGTAAACATTACTAGCTCGGTAGTGCAGATCATTATCAACGTTATGTCCATGCTGTAAATCAACAGGCGAGGGGGAGCCAGACACTCACAACTGTCGCGAGGCAACAGAAATGTTGAGATAATGCATAAAGATCTATGTAATATTGATAGCCATACAGTTACCTGGAGAGTCAAACTGACTTGCAAACTGCCTTAGCAGAATTGCAAAAGAGAGGCATGACTGGACTCTATCCAGTGAGGTTGTGGAAGAACTCGTGATGGGGAATTCCTTTGGTGTATCTATTTGCAAATGCATCAAACCACAATTTCCCGTGCTGCTGCAGCAGAGTGGGGGACAGCCCTGGGCTCACTATCAGAAGCATTTGCAATAGAATGGATGATGCACCTCTGTTACGCCTTTGCACCCTTCCCCATGATTCCCAAAGTGTTGTACAAGGCACTCAGAAACAAATCCTGACTTACTTTAATATCCCTGAACTGGCCATGACAGCCTTCGTACCCTATCCTGTGCAATATATACAGCTAAAGAAATGTGGTCTCTTCCTCCTTGATATGACCTCATATCACAACAGAATGGCCAAGTCCTGCACCAGGACCAGAGGTTCTCAACCTGACAGCCTGGTTTGTTGCCCCATAGATAAGCAGTATAGATTCCTGGAGGAAGTGGAGGAGATCATCCTGAATGTCAGGAAACTCTTCACACAGAAAACGTACACAGCAAAATGGAAAAGATTTTTGATGTGGTTCACACAGAACAAACTTCCAAAAGCACTGTCTGAAATCCTCACCTGGCTCCTCCAACTCAAGGCAGACGGCCTCTGCCTATCACTGATTAAGGTACCCCTGGCTTCATTGTCAGCAAAGCTCTCCACCATACAAGGAAGACCTCTTTTCTCTTATGACAGAGACAGATCTTTCTCGAAAGGCCTCAACAAAATGTACCCACTGGTTGTCACACAGGTTTCCCAATGGGACTTATCACTAGTTCTCTCAAAGCTCCTGGCAAAGCCCCTTGGAACCAATGACGGCAGTATCGCTAGAACACCTAACTCTGAAGGTGGTTTTCCTGGTAACCATTACCTCTGCCAGGAGAGTTACCAAGTTGGCAGCTTTGATATAGTGATGCTATCTCATGTTTCACAGAGGAAAAGTGGATCTTCTACCTGACAAAGCGTTCATTCCTAAAGTAACTCCTTTTTATACAAACCTGACCATTTCATTTACTGTTTTTGTCCCTTGGCTGCATACAAGTAGGGCAGAGGCAATTGTGCATGCTCCTAGATGCACGCAGAACACAAGCTTTTCTACATCGTCATTATAAGATCCTTCAGGAAAACTGATATGTTACCTCTTATGGAGGGAAAACCATGGGAGTTTCTTTATCATTGGATCTCCCAGTGTATTGCTACATGCTTCTGCTTAGCTAATAAGGAACTTCCTCATAGTCTAAGGGCCCACTCGATTAGGTCCATGACTGCTATCATGGCAGACTTCAGACATGTTCCTATAAAAGACATTTGTAGAGTAGCCACTTAGGCATCATCAGACATTTTTCCTAAACACTACACTCTGGATCTAGCAGCAAAGAGAGTCGCATCATTTAGCAGGACAGGTTTTTTCTTGCTATTCAATTCGTCCTCACTCCCACCACCAGTCATCTGTAGAACTGCTACTACAATTCTCCCATCAGTGAGAATTAGCAGAGCCACTCGAAGAAGAAATTCCATAATCAAAAAACCTTTCGGTTTAAGGAAGGAATTAAGGCCCTTGCAAATTGAGGCCTGCTCCAAAAAGCATAGAAAATGCAAGTTAAGGGTATGGTCTTAAGTCACATGCCATGAAAGCCACAAAGACAATGTACACTAACAAATTGTTCTCCCTTACAACTTAGGGTTCATACATCTACACTTAGCCTTGATCTTTCATTCCCAATCCTTTTCCCTTTCCAGGTTGGCAGCAACGCTGAAACTAGAAAACAGGAGTGGGTCATGGTGCAGGGCAGCTTTTATATGGGTTCAGGAGAACAGGACAGCCTTAACTTCCATGCCATGTAAGCTGCTTTCAGTGACGCACCCACTGCGAGCATACATTACACCTGTGCTTTACAGGCTGGTGAGGGGGGCATGTGCCCTCCTCCCAGGCTCCCCTTCCCCATGATTAACTAAGGCAGGGGAGGAGCACACCCCCAACAGCTGCTTAGTGGTAGTAGGCTCCATCCTGCAACACAGCAGGGTTCGGAGCATTCAGCCAATGTGGCTTCTCCTTGGACTACCCTGAGGCATGGAGGAGCTGGTGATGGCCGCTGAAGCCAACCAGTTTGCAGCATAGATAATTTTAAAAGGACTACGCTGTGGCTGTGATGGCGGCGAAGAAAGCCATCCCAGGGTCACACAACCACACCGCCCATCAACACTTTTTCCCCTTGTTCAGTGGCATTTATCACCCCACATCTCCCTCCATGATTGAGTGCACTCCTCTCTCTCTGGCCCTATTGATGCATGCATGGTACCGAGGGGTTAGCATTACATTTCTTATTTAATGCAAGTGGAAAGATGGACATGCTTGCTTTTATCTCGGTGCGTATTTCTGGTACCTGCTGCATGCATTGACCCTTAAGTAGAAAAGGGTAGCCACTTAAACACTTGCAGAACTGAAATCTCTCATTTGAGTGACTATTGAGCTAACAGTTCTGGAGGGTGGGTGCAAAATAAAATTGTCGAATGAGAAAGCAAAGGGCGGAGGGAGTAATGTTTTGCCTTTGGACAAGCTTTTGAAATGGTAAGAATCTCTCGATCTTTTTTAGCAACCGTAGGCAACCACTTTCTGGAGTTTGTTTTTTACTCCCCAGGCAGAAAACATGCACCCCCTCTGGGGAGCTTTAACACCACTTGTACCTTGCCTTAACTATAGGGGTGCTCTTGCATCTTAATTTCTATTTCTGGAAATGTATTTCTAATCAAAATAAGAGCCTTATGTAAATATTCCCAAATTACAGATGCATCAACTCTAGATACACTTGGTGGGAAATACGCATTAAGAATCACCAGAGGATCTTGACTATTAAATCTAACAAATACTGCTAACAACAAAGTCTTAGATTCAAATCTATTTCCAAGCCTTCCAGTAACCCCTCTAAAGAAAGAAGAATAACTAAATCTCCCTGCAATCATCCTTTATTGGGTGTGAGCAAGAGCAAATGTAAAGAGAGCTGCTTCCAAACAAGGCCGGCCCCAGGGTTTGTGAGGCCATGTGTGAAGTCTTGGTGCAGGGCTTAATTTGCATAATTAGGCACCACCTAATTATGCAAATGTATACATTTGCATAAAACTTACTCCCTCTGGGCAGGAAGATTCCCATTCTCCACCTCTCCGAGCAACCATGGAGAAGCATGGCCGCCTAATGCTTCCCCCCCCTCCCCAGCCGAGTGTCTACCACCACTCCCCAGGAGTGGTTCCACTGCAAGGGCAGCCAAGCGGGCAGTGGCACAGGCACAGAGAGACTGACTGCTTCCACTGCCTTACTGGAGGAGGGGCCAGGGGTTGAGCTTAGCCAGTCTGGCCTCCAGGGCCTGTTGCTTCTTGCTGACAGTGCCGCCTGTGCCTTGTGCACGCATGCGGTGTGACCAGTCCAGAGGTGCTGCTATCACACACACGACACCCAAAATGCAGCTAGCTTATTAAGCGCATTATGCCATGAAAACAGACATATAACCAGTTCAGTTGTGCCCCCATAATCAGTCCATGCTGCCCCCACCCCATAACCAGTTTATTTCTGCCCCCGCCCCCATATAATCTATTCACGCTGCCCCCACCCATAACCATTTAATTTGTGCCTGTGGGGCAGCGTAAATTGATTATATGGGGGTGCAAATGAACTGGTTATGGGCTGCGGGTTTAAAGACAGTATTCCTGTTAGCAATAACTTCATTAAGAAGAGTTAGTGAAATAGCAGCCATAATAATCTCAGAACCATATTTGCAGATTTATTTTCCAAGACAGAATAGATATTGCTGTACATCCTAAGTTCCTACCTGAGATAGTATAAGACAGACAGTTGTGAGAATGTGGCCCTTTTTACATGGGTCTCTCCTCCCAGCCGTAAACACGCAGATTTCTGTGTGTTCATGGGTGGGGGAACCCCATGTGAATGAGGTGGTGCATGCGCCTATGGTGAATGGGAGTGCGTGCGCGCTCGCCTAACACGCATCCCCACTCACCCCACCACTCATCCCCACTCACGGAGCAACCGGGGAAAATGGTGGTTACTATGTGGGTGTGGATGAGTGGTGGGTGAGTGGGGATGTGTGTGTAGCTGTGTGCATGCCCCATCCATGCACTGGCACGCCCACTGACTCCCCACCTGGCAGAGCGATGTAAAAATATGTGAGGAGCCACTCGAAGAAGAACAGAAGGTTGCTACCTTGCAAACAAGGTTCTTTGAGATGTCTCCGAACATTCTCACAACACCCACCCTTCCAGCCCCGCATAGAATTCTCTTCTTATATTTCTAGAAAGGGTTGAAAGGAACTGTCATTCAGAGGGGGAGGGTTCTTTTTATACCAGAGGAGCTCAAGACCATCATGTGGACTATTATTTGAACAGGGTGAGCACGCACAACCCAGTTGTGAGAATGTTGGGAGCCATCTTGAAGAACCTTCACAAGGTAGCAACCTTCTGATCAGCACTGGGGAGGAGCTGTTTGTAAACAATCTTATCTCCCAGCCCGATCCAGTGTCCCTGCTGCTGCAGCACTACTAGAAGGCAGAGGCAGGTGAGAGATGGGGTCTGGAGCCAGGGAGGGGAGGAAGAATCACTTTCTGGGGGAGAAGCTGGCTGCAGCCTGCTGCCCAGCCAGGCAGGTGCAAGGCCCCAGCTGGCGGTGGGGCCATGTGCGGCTGCACATGTGGCACATGCCTGGGGCCGGCCCTGCTTCCAAAAGGTTTTGGGCCTGCCTGTTCAAGGCACAGATCTACCATCCACTCTTGGTATGTGTGGTTAGAACTGTTTACAGGTAAGTCAACTTCATTTATCTTTAATTATGACTTGAACCACATGTAACATTATGACTTACCTCCACTAATCAATGGTGTTGGATTTCTGACTCATTCTAAAAAAATGTTCACTGTAGTAGCACACGATTGGAAAGGATATACGTGAAACTTCTATCTGTGCTGTTTAACAAAAAGTAGGCAGCAAACCATTTTCTAGTCTCATTCCGTAGCAAACCTATTAGCTGTAATTGTCGGCATAGGTTGTTTCATACTTCATTACCATAAATGAAGTAAATTCCATTATATAAGGATAAGTGTCTCTTGGATCACAATGCTTTAACATAATGTTTTGTTCCTCCTTATAATTAGCTAGTTCTGCCACTCTCTTTGATTCATTTGTGGTGTTCGAGTGGGTGTCTGAGCGAGATGACCCAGGAAAAAGTGTCTGATGTAAATATAATGTAAATTGAGGCCCTGGTCCAAGGCCGTTGCGCATGTAGACCAAACCTACCCCCTGCACTCACACAGGCAAAGTCCCCTGCCTCTCAAGTGCACTGTCAGAGGTGGGGTGCCACAGAGGATGCATGTGATAGCATGGTTGGGAGGTGGGGAACTTTGCTTGGGCTAGAGGCATACTCGTACACAGGGACCTTGGAGTGGGGCGGGAGGGCGGGGGAGGGACAGAACCTTCAGACACTTAAGGTTTCTTTGGAGAACGGTGAAATTGTGATCTGCTAGAATCCTTATTCTGTCATGTTAGGTTAACTTATTCAGTTGTATTTGGTTAGGGTTGTATTTGGTTTAGAGAGTTTCTTAATGTTACATACTTTGTTTTTTACTTTACAGAAATGGCTCAGGGATCAATCAGCAGTGTATATGTCACATCTTCATCAGGTTCGGCTTCAAATGGCACAAGATTTTCTGCCAGGTTAGAAAAATTCATGAAGTATCTTTTAATATCGGTTTGAACAGAAACTTGAAAAGTTCCATTCTATATTTGTGGGGGCAGAGGGGTTGTTTTTAATAGTTTTATTTGCCAGGTACAGGTACATTTTGTAGAGGCATCTTGTTATACAGTTAATATACATTTCCATTAATATACAGGGTCTTTACAAAAAGAAGCAACCGTTTTCCTGGCATTTATTTCCTAAAGTTAGATACCTGTAGTACTGTATTTGGTATCACTGTGTGCAGGAATATTGAGAGTTTAGAATTCTAAATCTGTTTGGAATCAGTACTGTTACCATAGTTACCAAAATGGCGTACAGAATAGAACAGTTGCCCCATAGAACAACATAGAATGGTGGCTTCTTTTTGTAAAGACCCTGTACTTGCTCATCATCATTTTCTACCACTACATAGCAGCATTATACCACTACTCACCCACAAGCATTACCTTATATTGTTATTACTACATACTACGTTCAGTTTTATATCCTACCCTTCTCCAAGGGAGATTCAGGGCAGCTTGCAATAAATACAAAATAGAATATCAAACATAGACACCCCAAAACTCTTTCAAGCTAACCCTCTCCACGTTCCCTTATTTCATTTTTTAAAAATAGATGCAGTTAAATAACCTGAATACAGTGACTGTTATGCAGTCCCAGTACAACAACCACTTCTACCCTTCTAATCCCACATTTCCCCTATCCTACATCTTTATCATGCTGTACAAGTAACAAAACTTATCGAACCCTAAAATTCATAGTAAAAGACTATCTGGGATTTTTCCAAGTTATTGGAATGTCTTAAACCACATTTAAAATTCATTTAGTATGTTGGAAGATAATGGTGAGAGGAGGGGGACGGAGGCCTAGAGGCAAGAATCCTGTACAAGGTAGAAAGGGCCTGCCAGCCCACCCTCATCATGGGCTGGATATAGTTACTGCTATAGAAGAATGGTCAGTTCTGATAGGTTTAACTGCCTGGTATATTTCCATGCCTTTCTATGTAATTTCAGTGGAAGAGTAGCTAGTTACTGGCACTTCCTGCCCGTTTCCATCTTTCTTTTTGAGATGAGCAATTGGGACCATCATGTGAAGTAATGCAACCACTTCCTCTCTTAGCAATAAAGAAGTGGCTCATGGTTGATAACCCATGAGCCGAACAGTATTGACTGCAAAAAACCCAGTTTTTTAAAAACATGAAATGGAAAAGGCTCAATTAGTCGAGTTTTGCAGTAGGTCAAGAAAAAGAAAACCTTCTCCAAAGAATGAGGCTACAGACTCGGCAAGAGGAAATCTTGCAGGTCCTTGAATCAGACTATCGTCAGTGAGGGGAGTTTTGACCACAAAAGGGGACATATCTCTAGTGCAGGGGTGCTCAACTTGATTTGTCCTCACGACCAGAAAATTTGGGTTGGACCCAGCCCTGGGCCACATGTGGCCCAGGCCCTATTTTGCATAATTCCACCCATAATTTGCATAATCCCACCTGTAATTTGCATGCCTATTATCCTCATAGTCCGTATTCTCTCCAACATATGGATTGGGATTGTTTCCCTTTTTATAAAGTTGCCTTTCACTAGAAATGTTCTAGCTTGGATATAGTAGAATGTGCAGGAGCTAGAGAGGCCTTGTTCCCTGTAGAAGATAAAAGGTTATTTCATTATTTGATAACAGATCTTTAATGTAATAAATCTCTTTCAAGAATGCTTTTATTACAAGTTGTCATTTTGTTTCATTCATATATTTATAAATTACGTTAATCTATTTTATGCTTATCAAAACAAAGTCCCTCCAAGCACCCAGGTTCATCAGACATGCAGTTTACCCCACTTTGCAGGTGAGGCAACCTGAAGTGAAAAGACTTGCCCTCACTGACATTTTGAGGAACTGGGAACTCTGAATAATAAATGTGAATAATTTTTTTCTTCCACTGTTTCCAGAAAATTAAGCAGGTTTGAGTTCTCCTACATGATGATATAATAGGATACTGTTTATACAAAACTTTTTTTATACTATAGTAGTTCTAAAAGTTAGGTGGGTCTGGTTGAGAGGGGAGCAATATCTAAAAACTTAGGGGTTTTTGGCTGTTCAGGTTCACTAAGCTTTCCTGCCACAGGATAATTGTACCCACATCATAATTTTTTCAGTTTTTTTTTAAAAAAAAAATCCGTGATAAATATTAATTTAATTTTCTTCTCTTTCAGTGACTTCTCCAATGGTGGAGATGGGATGTTGGCTACAAGTTCCAATGGATCTCAGTACAGTGGCTCAAGAGTTGAGACACCAGTATCTTATGTTGGGGATGATGATGATGACGATGATGACTTTAATGAAAATGATGATGATGACTGATCCTTTTTGCTTGTAGACTTTGGCTTCAATACTCAAAGCTCTGCGCTGACACACAGTCCCTTTTGCTTCAGTAGTGTTTGCACCAGTGCGATGCTTTGAGGATCAGAGCCCTAATCTCTAAAATTCAGCAAGCTTCAGGAATAAATTGTTCTAGGGAAAGAAGTGTCAAAGAAAGAGAGAGAAAAAGAAATTTTGGGCCCTGTCCCTCAAGGAAATATTGGTAAGCATTTGAATTTAGAAATTGCACCTCTAATAAGCAAGCAAGGATTGTTTTATGTAGGATTTTTATATGTGGTGTGGATGTGTGTTTTAATACCAGTGTGTTAATGCAGAGCCTTTATTTACTCTTGTTTAGGGTTTTGGTTTTTTATGTTACTTGAAGGAAAATGTATTTTGCCCCTAAAGGTTCTTGCTAAGTTTGCTAAAGAAAATGAAGCCACATCAGTGAAAAATAAATGCTATCCTTCTGCTAGAAGTGGGTACACCAAATGGCCCTTCATTTGGCGTGTTTTCATGACACCATATTTTGGAGGATAGCAAGCAAATGTATTTTTTCTTAATCATGCAGTGTCCAAAGAACCAAACAGATGTCCTACTTTTTTATATGTTAAATTCCAGAAATGTTGTGAACTTATTTTCCCTTAAATTATACCTAGCATTGTTATTCCATCAAGTTTGTGCTGTTTTCACTGTATGTTAGGACATATGAATTGCAGTTTTGGCAAATGTTTACTGCCGTGCTGGTGCAGCTATATACAATGTCTTGAAGGTTTGGAATGATTTATTGCTTATGGTAAAATTTGCCTGATTTCTTACAGGCAGACTTTGGAAACTTTTTATTATATAGTTGTTTACATACTTATAAGTCTATCATATAAAGACATGTACTGAAACAAATGTTTGTATTTGTTTCATAAGCATCTTCCTGTAATCTATTATAAAGTTGAAATTAAATATAGAGAATGTTTTAAGTTTTTTAACTCAAAATTTGTCAATCATTTTTAATAGTTCATTTTTATAAAAGGAATTTCAAGGCAGGTGGTAGTCTTTTTAAATTTATTCACAAACAATTAACTGCACAATTACTGTCAGCTGCCTGTTCTAAGACAGTAGTCTTTTTATTGAAACACAAATAAACTTTTCTGTAATATTTTATGGAATATAAAGAGTTTAATTGTTTGACTTGTTTAACCTTGGCACTGTTAGTTTTTATTAATAAAAGGCGCATGGGCATTTTTAACAAGCTCTGTGTTGTTCTAATTCAGGATTGCTCACTTAGAATTTGTGATATGTTCAGGGGGTTCGAGGATAGCCTTATTGTGATTCAGAAGCCTGAGAGTCCCAAGGGAGCCTTTTTAAATTGGGGAGTGGCGGTGGAGAAATTAAACGGATGACTTGGGCAGACCTCACGCATTGCATTCCACTCTGTTGTTTGTGCGAGTACAATCTTTCATAAGTGGATATGAGAGCTTTCTACTGACACTTGGCATTTCAGCTAGAGCTGCTGAGTGGCAATGCAAATGCTGCTGTGGCTACTGTATTTTCTAAGTTCCAGAGTTCTGCCGCATCCTGGGCTAATGAATGGTATAATGGAGTAGAAGAAAATACCTGTAGATGCTGGGGGAGGGATTAACAGCATAGCAGTTAGGAAATCAGTTAAGGATCCAAGACCGCTTTTATATGAGGTGCTGAAAAGCGCCTCCTGAGTCCCGCATTAAGAGAAGAGCTGTGCGGGGAGTGTTCACATGCTCCTCGTGGTGCTGGAAATGACGTGCTTCCCATTGCCGGCTGGCCGGCAACGGGGAACACGTCACTTCTGGCAGCATGGGAAGCATGTGAACACTCCCCATATAGCTTTTCTTTCAACGCGGGACTCAGGAGACACTTATCAGCGCCTCGTATAAAAGCAGTGTAAGTATAGAAAAGAAGGCAGTAGTAGTAGTAGTAGTTTATTGAAAAGACGGGACCTTAGGTCATTGCCAACATATACAACAAAAACATAAACAAGAAAGAGAAGAAAACAAGACAAACATGAACAAATACATAAACAGATACAAAAAGAGTGATAGGTAACTACTCGCAATCAGGAAAAACAAAAAACTTTCTAACCTCTAAAATTAGACTGCTACGGTCTGTCAATAATCGTTAAAAAGAAATATAACCAAATGTACAATCAATCAATCAATAAAAGCGCCTACCTCTTAAATCCAACCAAATTCCTAGCCATTATACAAATAAAAATTCCTTGTTACTTCCCCTTAGGCTGCTCCTCCACATCAGCCAATCACAATAACCTCTCCCTCTCCTCCTATTGACAGGGCACGCAGAGGTTCAGGTGAGTACCCTCCACGTGGGACCACCAGTGGAGGCCCATCTCGGGAATCCCCTCTCCTATTTAGTTCCTCCAGGGCAGGAGGAGGTGGAGCGGTTCAGGGAAGGAGCCCCGCAAAACGCCGCCATTGGAAAGGGGTGCCTGGGTCACGACGGTGCCAGGCCTATCTTCAGGCCTCATCCTCTCCACCGGGGGCGGGGGAGAAGTAGCCGGCCTGTAAGGGGTCGCTGGGGTCACGGCACCGGGCCAGGCTTTAAGCCACACGGGGGACACGGAGGGCCCATAGGGGCTCGCAGGGGTTCCCTTTCAGCACCCCGGGTAGGGGGTGGAGGAGCCGGGCTAAAGTGCCGCCGCCAGAGTCCGTGCGGCCAGGGCACCACGTATCTTGTTGGCTCCCCGGGAGGGAGCTGGGTGAATTCTGCTCCCGCACCTGGGGAGCAGGAACCGGATGAAAGTGCCGCCGCCAGGATGAGTGTGGCGGCGTGTGGGCATCTCTCGGGCACCACTGGGCTCTTTATCTCCCCGGTAGGGAGCAAGTTAAATTAATCTCCCCGCGTGGGGGAGGCGGAGCTGGCCTGAAGTGCCGCGGTGCGCAGTCAACTCTGGGGCACCACTGGCCTTGGCTCCCTGACTGGGAGCAAGTTAATTTCTTCTCCCCGGGTATGGGAAGCAGAGCTGGCCTGAAGCGCCGCCGCTGGATTTAGACTGGCGGCATGCGGGCAAGTCTGTAACCTCGCGCTAGGCGGGGTGGGGCGCCTCTAGTCCAGTCAGGGCAGGTGCGCGTGTGCAGGTGGAAACCTCACCCCACCCGCTGCACAAGCCACCGCATGGTCCCCTTTTTTCCCCGGGAGGGAGCCGGGCAAGGTTCTCTCGGATGCTCCCGGACACGCTGGATACGCTTGGTTACCTGGGCGTGGGGGGACAGGTCATTTCCTCTGGGGGGAGCTGGTCCCTAAGGCAATTAGATCCGTGAGGAGGGGGGCATGGGCCCATAGCAGTTAACGCTTTCTCCCTAGAAGCTTGGTCCGTCCTACTTCATAGCTCCTTGGTTGCAGTTCCTTGGTTGCAGAAAGCGATGGAAGACTTGGCGCATACCAGTATTGGTTTCCTGGGGGCCTACTTCATAGTTCCTTTGGTGCAGCCGGCGATGGAAAGCTTGGACCGTACCAGTATTGGTTTCCAGGGGGCCTACTTCATAGTTCCTTTCTTGCAGTTCCTTTGTTGCAGCCAGGGATGGAAAGCTTGGCCTGGGCCAGTATTGGTTTCCAGGAGACCTACTTCATAATTCCTTTGTTGCAGCCAGCGATGGAAAGCTTGGCCCATACTAGTATGGGTTTCCAAAAGGCCTACTTCATAGTTCCTTTGTTGCAGTTCCTGTGTTGCAGCCAGCGATGGGAAGCTTGGCCCATACCAGTATTGGTTTCCAAAAGGCCTTACTTCAAGGTTTCCTTATTGCTTTCCAACGGCCTTACTTCATAGTTCCGTTGTTGCAGTTCCTTTGTTGCAGCCAGCGATGGAAAGCTTGGCCCGGACCAGTATTGATTTCCAACAGGCCTACTTCATAATTCCTTTGTTGCAGTCAGCGATGGAGGGGTTGGCATGGTGCCAGTGTTGGTTACAGGGTGCCTTACTTCATAGTTCTTTCACCTTTCCGGTGCCCTTCATTTGTTTTTTCCAGGGTCCTTTTCGTTGCAGCCCATCTCTGGCTGGTAAGATATGGTGATGCGAATTAAGCTCTACGGGGTGATCTCGCCCAGCTGGGAGAGTCCCCCTTGGGCGCACCTGTCCGGGGTTCTTGATTTGTTTTTCTCACCAGGTGCCTCTGGGATTTCGGTCTCTTCCACAGGAAGAGATCCATTTGTGACGCAATGGTCTATATGTCCGTAGAGGTTTATAGCTTTCACATTACATCATGTTTGACTTTTACCTTTACAGATTTATTATTCAAGCTATACATGTTGTGCTTCAAACACTGCGTTAGCATTGTGGGGCTGTTGTGTTCACTTGTCTTCAGCCATTGCACAGTGGAGTGATTATTGGGATTCACTCCTCCGGTGTTCAGTGTCTTGTAGGGGTATGCACTGAGATGTCGGTGTCTCTCCGTCCTTTGTCGCATTCATGATTAAGGTTTTACTTGTGGTGCTTCAAACATTATGGTAGCATTGTGAGGCTATTGGGTTGTGACCTTTGCACAGTAGAGTCTGTGTCCCTCCGCCCCTTGTTGCATGCGGGGGTTCCCCCTGCACAATTCCTTCGGGGTACATCAATGCGCTAGTATCCATCATAGCTTCCTGTTGACCTTACCATAGCTTCTTGTTGACCTTATGTCGTCTGAGCAAGTTACTTCTTTTGCTGAGCTACCTGGAATACCCAGTTGATAGATCATAAGCGTGCTGTAAGTATCACAACTTTTGCATGGCTCAGTTCAGTGTCTATTTCTACAGCTTCACCAGTGGTTTCTCCCATAACAAGGGAAGTTTATCCCTTGTACAATCTCACCTGGTCAATGTTTCTCTGCATAAGCGTCTCATCTTTTGCTTGCTCGGTTCGGTGCGTGCAGTAAGTATCACAACTTCGCGTGGCTCAGTTCAGTATCTGTTTTTTGCAGCTTCACCATAACATGGGAAAGTTTATCCCGAGTACAATCTCAGTGCATGCAGTAAGTATCACAACTTTTGCATGATTCAGTTCAGTGTCTTTCTGCAGCTTCACCATAACATGGGAAAGTTTATCCCTAGTACAATCTCACCTTGTCGAGGTTACTCTGCATTTCAGTGGGCTCATCACTGTTAGCATTTTATAACTTTTTCACCAGGAGAATTGCTGTCATTCGCTGTCAGAAGAGAATAGTTATCTATCCCCCATCAGGAGATAATAGTTGGCTAGTCCTTGCTTTTCCCCAGGTCTGTGGCGAGGGTTGAAAGTAGTTACTTTCAAATCAATCACTGACGCTAAAACACCTTGTCTGTGTTACTCTACATTTTAACAGGCTCATCGCTGGTAGGGCTGTAGCGGAATATCGCAGCGGTAGCTATTTCCGGCGGAAACAGTGTTTCCGCAATTAGTGGAATGGCATGGCAGAGGCTTTCATTCCGCTAGTTTCATTCCGCGGTTCCGCTTATTTAATTCTGCTACTTAGTGGAATCGTGGAAACATGACATTTTTGCTATTTCCGCAATTCCGCCAGCGCCACAAAATAGCGGAATAGCGGTTTTCCGCAATTTTTCCGCAATTTGCAGAATTCCGGCGGAATTAGCGGAATGTCCGCAGAAAAGTCGCGGTGTGGCGCGGGCTATTCTGAAATGGTGGAACGGAATCGCGGCGCGGTAACAGCTGCTGCCGCATCAGCCCTAATCGCTGGTAGCATTCGGAAGATTTTCACTTGGAGAACAGCAGCCATTCCCATCAGGAGAGAATAGTGCGCTAGTCTTTGCCTTTCCCTGGCGTTGTTTCATATCAATCACAGACGCATGCCCCGGCGTTTCTTCATAACAAAATTCTGTGTGTTTCCCATCAGGAGAGAGTGGTTCTTTCAAAAAGGGGTATTGTTGCCAGAATCCTCCGGGTGTGTACAATCAGAATCCACCGGGTCTGTACAACCGTGTATTTCTCCTCCCTCAGAGTCTCCTATTATTTCTTAACCGTTTACTTGAGCCATGTTTCACAAGACAATTCTTATCTGTAGGCTGTTTTGCCTTTTGTGTCTCAGGAACGGCACAGTTCCACTACAGGTCCTGCACTGTCTCATTAACTCTTACAAGCTGGGGTTTATGACCTCAGTTGCTGGCCTCGAGTTGTGGGTCCGACAACCAAGCTTGGGGTGCAGGTGGTCGACCATCAGTCCAAGAAATCCAGCAGAGTTTTCCTCTGGATCACTGTTCTGTGCGGAAGTGCCAATAATATGTATTTCTCGGCTAAGTGCAATGATATGGCTGTCTCCCTCTCGTTTTCAGATGGAGCGGTTCCGTTCCCTCATGCTCGGCGCCAACATCAACCCGGAGGTCATGCTGGAGGTTTTGTGGAGATGGGGGAGTGCAGGATAAGCAAGGGCATTGCCATTTCTAGCTCTACGTGGCGAGCTTATGCATCCTCTTCCTTCTCAACTCGCGGGTTGCAGGGGTCATGGCCCATCCCCCGCACCACGCCACGTTGAATGGTTCGTGGCATGCTTGTGTTGCCAGGGGTTAGCACCACGCACCATAAGGTGTTGCCTGGCAGCTATTGCCTTTTTCAGGAAGGCTCATGGGGTGGCCGACCCGTGCGAGCTATCGGCTCCACAGGGCGGTTAACCAGTATCAGTTGACGCACTGGCCACACTGCCCCGGATTTGCTTGTTCAACTGCAATTTTTGGGCATTGTGGTTCAGTGAACTGGTGCCTTCATCCCGGGGGATCAGGGTGGTACTGCCCAGGAGTAATATCTGGAGGTTCGCCCGCATTACGGGGCCCTCTTTTCAGGCATCTCGCTGGGGCATTTGGGACAAAAATCCAATTTCAGGCCAATTTTTAGGAAAGGTTTGGCGGAGTGGGGAATATTGCCTTCGAGTTCCAGGCCGCACTTCTGTTATGTTTTGTCACCCGCAGGCACTGACCGGTTGCCAGCTGTCTGGAGCTGTGGGCCACGCTGCAGTGGGCGCAGCATTGTACGGTGGGCTAAATGCCACATTGCTAATTCGGACCTTGGAATGCAGCTAGGCTATATGTCAGATTTTAGATTTATTAGGCACAGCTTTCGCCTTATGCCAAAAAAACTCCAGTAACAAACAAATTAAACAACAACAAGCACTAATTTTTGGTGTTGATCTATAAAGCCCTACACAGTCTGGGCCCCTCATATCTCAGGGACCGCCTCGCCCTCCACGCCCCAGAGTGGCTCCTTCGGTCTGCCGGGGGTGCCTTCTTGGAGGTCCCCCATGTTAAACGGGGGGCCACAATGAAGAGGGCATTCTCGGTGGCCGGGCCGCGCCTTTGGAACTCCCTTCCAGAGGAAGCTCGCCTGGCCCGAAGCCTGTTGACATGCCAGCGAAGTTGTAAAACCTGGCTGTTCGCCCAGGCCTTTGAGGAGGGTGGGAGGGAAGGATGAGAGGTTTTTAGCTCCCCCACCTGAACTACTATTTATTATCTTATTTGTTATATTTAGCCCTGTTTTAATATTGTTATATTGGATGTTTTAAATTGTTTTCGTGTTTTTATTGTTGTAAGCCACCCCGGGCTGCTTTTGCAGGAGGGGCAGGGTATAAATCTACGAAATAAATAAATAAAATAAATATAATTTACACCAACCCCATCCTCCTTATCATTTACAAAAACTTTAACATAAATAAAAACAAGGTTTAAAAGAACAAAGTTAATAATAATAATAGTATTAAAATCTAACATAAAATCCAACGTCCAATCTATTACCCATAGTCCCTTGGCTTAACTTAAATCACCATAGGGGATAAAACGGAATAAGAAGAGGAATAACCTTTCCCAACTAATTAATTTAACCCGGAGGGCTACCACTGTCCCTCTATTCCAGCCAGACTAGTTACCAGTACACCTGGCCTGTATTGCACACCACTTCTTTGATGCCAGATATGTGTATACAGCGAGAGCAATTATTGCCTCCTTTTACGTCAATGCTATCAACTCACAAAAACTACCCTCTAGCTCTCCCCTGAAACCCTTTGGCAACATGGGAACTATCCA